>SWEM01000789.1:0-12000 GCA_019593585.1 Nitzschia palea | reverse complement strand
CTCCCAAAACAATAAAACCCAATTGCACCCAACCATCTCTCATCCGGCAAGTGACTTGGACAAGATTGTTCATTGCCTCCTTTTATGCATGATTCGTGAATCCAATCCAATATACCATGCGCGCAACACCTCTACTATCTCTTTTTAGCAACAAAAGGTCGTCTAAAAAAGTAAAGGAGACAATTATGTTTGCACAACCGATCACACACATCTAAAAAGCATCGTCCTATTATTTGGGAGGTGGAACAGTACTATTCACGAACAAGGCATTCGGTATATCTAGTAGGTCGAAGCGTTGTTATGTCACTTTTTATGATTGTGGTTGCTGCAGTTGAGCTGCACGTGCCTTGGCGCTTGCTTGGAATTCCTTGTACTTTTTTATGGCTCCTCGTTCAAAGCTTCTTACAGCAAATGAAACTACCGTATCATTTATTGTATTCGATGCCATTTTTAGTGGAGCATCTGGCAATAAACGCATGGGTGGAGGTAGAATCCCCTTGGTAGCAAAGGAAATGGATCCACTCACGCCCCGACCATCCTTACTTGGGCGGAGTTCACCAACCACATCAATTTCAAGCCCCAGACTGGATGCACTAATACCAATACCAGGAAGAATTTGAATATTTGGATCAAAGTCAATCGAATGTAGATAAAAGACTGGTTCCCCGCTGGCATCGAGTTGGGTCCACATTTGAACATCGACACAGGGTGCTAATTGTATGGTAATAAATTGAAGTTTCATGGTCTGTAATCGATAAATGGAATTGCCCAGGTCTTTCATCATTTTTTCGTCCCAAATTGAAAGTGCCAGTCCTCGACCATCCGAGAGCCATTCGGCAATTTGTTGAGGATTGGCCTGATCACCATCTAATTTTGTCACTAATTTGGCCGACGAACCAAACTCGACCGCCCCTTTGCTTCGATTCAGGGTGAAATAGGGACCATTCCTTGTTAGTAATTCCTCACGTCGCGCTTGTTGAGCCGCGGATAGCTTTTGTCTTGGAACGGCCAAAAGGAGCGATGATGAATCTTGTTTGGATCGCCATGGTCGCTGGTACTTGTTGTTGTTCTGGGGAACCAGGAAAAATCCATTGGAAACTTGGAAGCAAGCAACTATTAATATCAGAAGTAAACAATTCAACATCATGTTGCTATAAGGCTTGTGTTTTAGTGATTAGGATGGTAGAAAAAGGTTGCTATCAAAGTACCAGGTACAGTGATGTGAGCTCACAAGGTTGTGTCGATTTTGCCAAAAACATGGATGGTGCCAACTCATCAATCACAGAATTCGTGACTGATGTCAGACACGGACATCAAGAAAAAGCTACCGTTGGACGTTGGTATATTTTTGTCGTCCCACCCGATTGAAACCGGACGGTGTTGGTGTGCTTCAAGCCTTTGGTCACGATGACAATGAAATCTGTTGCGATTAGTCTACTACTGTTGATCCCAGTCATTGACAATGTCGTCGAAGCGTATTCCCAACAAATCAACGGGAAAACTGCTCGACAACTCTCTCGCCTGTTTTCGATGAACGACGATGAACGACGTTCGATTGGAGATGTCGTACAAGGATTACATGGAAGCAAATATAAATTCAATGATGCTGGTCTGAGTTTTGAAGGACAGCAATTTGCTGAATTGGGTTACTCTAGTGGAGTGGTCGAAAATACTAGGGATTACGAAAGTGATCCCATCCCGGCATGGGCTTTGAAGCTACGAGAAAGTCAACCACCTGCAGCGTGTCCAGAACTTGTTCTGCAACGCGATTGTTCAACGTTTGTCCAAGTTCGCAATGAGGAGCGATCTTGGAAAATGTTTTATGCATTTGTGGTCGGACCTGCGGTGGGTACAACCATTGTTCATCCGTGGGTTGGACAACTAGCTCCGCGAGGAGGAACCAACTTTTATTCAGACTCGATTCGACTCGAAGTCAAGACTTCGGATTTACAATTGGCAGAAAAGAGCTGGTTAGTGGTCGGAACAGAAGCTGAGAAATGGTTCTATAGACTTGTGACAAGATGAGTGGCCATCCATCATTGTTGTCATAGAAAGCACTAGATGGATTCAAGAGCAGGAAGTGGTGCCAATTGTGACGTTAGCCCGAATTTTGCCAACAACCCAAGGCAAAGCTTCTAGTCGCACCGAACGTTGCCATACACCATGCTGAATCCATGATCCGAAATGATCCTTGCTGGCGACAACTACAATCTCACGTCGCCAATTCTTGAACCAGATGGCATTGATGGTGAGCAAACAATTCATCCAACCGAAATTCCAGTTCAATAGAAGACATGCAATTACCCACAATGACATGTCAAGACTGTTTGTTCTTGTATCCTATGAGGCCATCAACCAAAACGATGGATTCGATAATGTTACATATCATTGCTATGTAATCTAATGGAGACATACTAAACATGTAGACCACCAGGTACCTACTACCATTTATCATTGCCGCCCGTGCGTCGCAGAATCCATATACGTTTTGTTGGGCATGATGTTATCTGCATCATTTCCATTGGCGTATGGGCTGTTTGTGCTGCTGATTGCTGAAGTTGATAAGTGTGTACACAATGGTCAAGTCCATGAGACTTTACAAATCTTCGAATAGCCTCAAGCTTGGCCTTCTTGCGAACCCTCCTTTTGGCGGAATGTAGCATAGAGTTCTGATGCCTTCACTGTTCCCATTCGGATGGTAACAGATTCGCCTTCCTTTTGGCTTTTCGAGATTAATTGATTTGGTATTCATTTGGAGAACATTAGTGAGATGTACATGAGAGTAGCATACTTCTACTAAAATTCAACTATACTTCGAGTCTTCGAACAACATTTTTTTTGTGAGTACCGGTACAACCACCGGTAGCTATTTTACAATGGTACAATAATTGGTAAGTAATAAATGACAGATCTTCGCCTTCAACTGCATTCCCGTCAGGTAGGTTATTTACCGTTAAAAGTGTTCACTTTCGTCATTCTCGCTTCATTTTTTTGTGCGGTTCAATAGAGTCAATAAAATAGGTACGTGTGTGCGTGGGATTGACTCTGAGCTGTGAGGTGCCGGAGGGTGTCAAGGGGCGAAACTTTGACCCAAGTCCGTCGTCGTCAAAAAACAAAAAGGTATCTCGCTTACGGAATCATCTCTACTTTTTTCGCAATCTTCTTCTTCTCTTCCTTGCAAGAACGCGTTTTTGATTTATACTTTCTTGGTGTGTCAGCAAAATGGTGAAAGATTACGTTTCTTCCGTCAACAGTATCTATAATGATCTGGTCAACTTTTTTCCACCAGGTTTATTCCTCAGTCTGGCCACGTCGAACATTGCGAATGGAAAATACTTTGAATTCTATGTTAAGGAATTTATTGGTACCATGCTCATGATTGTCTTTACCTTTTCGGCTGGTAAATGGATTGGTGAAGATTCTTGGGAAGTTGCTTGGGTGGTTCATGCCATTGGTGTGGTATTGGCCGATTACTTTGGTGGTGGCCAACAAGTGAATCCTGCCGTGACCATGTCCATGTGGGCTCTTGGCAAATGTGATTATACGGAAGCCTTTGTTCGAGTTGCTGGACAAATGGGAGGTGGTTTGATTAGTTTTCCCTTGTTTCATGCCATCTCGGAAGCCATGAAATGGACTCCCTTTGGTGGTCCTCAATTCAACATGGAAAACGATGCGGAAGCCGCACTTTCCGAATTTACTGCTAGTTTCCTGCTCATGTGGGTAATTTACATTGTAAGTGTTGATGTGCGAGTTGGTAAAGAAATGTGTGATGAAGCTAGAGTGACATCACTCATATCGTCAACTCTTTTGTTATCCTTGGAAAAATAAATACGGTAGTTGAATTGGGAATTGCATTTTGGATCGTTCCATTATATTATCAAGCAAACCTTGACCGCCGTGGCCATTCGTGCCTTGATTGAATTCTTCCCTACGGCGGGACCGGCCATGAATCCCATGTTGGCCACTTGTTGGGCCGTCTTTGGTGTTGGAGGTGATTTTGAATTTCCCTCGGAAAATGAACATTACTTTGTGTATTGGATTGCTCCTTGGATCGCAGCCATTTTGGCCAGTATTACCTATGGAATTTATAACGGTGACAAGATTTTTGGTGTCTCCCTGCCTCTTGGACCAATCAAAAAGGAACAAAAGGACAAGAAGGATTAAAAGAATCCCGGTGCGTTGCGTTGCGTTGCGGAGATCGCTCTACAGGGATGGCAGGTTGTAATGTATGGGAAAAGCTACCAAGACGACCATATAATTATGAAGAAATTGGTGTCGGGGATTGAATATGAGTAAAGTAACTCAAAATTTCCAAACAGTACTCGGTAGGGAGTTTAGTTGAACCAATAATAGCAATTCTTTGGGTTATTATCTAGGGACATTGTTGCTTGTAGTTGTAGAAAAAGGATGGTCATGGCCAGTGTGTATACAGATCGACTACAATTTACTGTGTTTTTGTTGTTGTTGTTGTTGTTGCTGCTGATGCTGATATAGTCTCTTCAATTCCAAGAGTGCCACGGATTGACGATGAACCTCATCAGGACCGTCGGCAATGCGCAATGTTCTCATACTGGCCCAAGCTTTGGCCAAGACGAAATCTTGGGAAACGCCCGCCCCGCCATGCAATTGGACCGCACGGTCAATAACCGCCATGGTGAGCTGGGGAACTGCCACTTTGATACTACTGATATATTGTCGACTGGCGCGAGGCCCATGCAGATCCATTTGATGGGCACATTGTAGGGTGAGCAAGCGGGCTGCATTCAAATCGGCAAACGAGTCGGCAATATCCTTTTGTACGCTTCCATGTTGCCAAAGATATTTGCCAAAAGTCTTTCGTTCCAAGGATCGTTGCAACATGAGTTGATAGCATCGTTGGGCTGTGTGTATAGTAGTAGCAACAGAGAAAATGTGAGATTTTCATTTGTAACACGAAGGACTAACTATTGGATCCAGTCGACGCTGGATACCAACCTGGACGAATGAATTGTAACGTACCACATCCAATCGCTCGCATGCAATGATGAATCCGTCCAGGTCCCAATCTGGCTTGTGACACTCGGAATCCACTCCCTTCGCCACCAATCAAATGATCCTTGGTCAATGGAACACCTTCCAAGGATACTTGGGCATGGCCAAAGGGAGCATCATCGTATCCAAAGACGGTGAGAGGTCGAATCATTTTGACTTGAGAATGTGGTAAAGGTACCATGACAATGGTGTGTTTGGAATGTTTGGAATTATTCTGGCTCGTTGAATCATCATCCGCATCAACATCATCATTGGCAACAATATCCATTTTGGCCACTACAATCGCAATGCGACATCGTGGATCCATGGCTCCAGTAGACCACCATTTTTGACCATTTAATTGATAGGTATCTACCCCCGTCTTGACTAGTCGTGCGGCAAGATTGGTGGGATCACTCGATGCCACGTTGGGTTCGGTCATGAGAAAGGTGGATCGAATCTTTCCTTGTAACAGGGGAATCAAATACTCTTGTTGTTGCTGAGGTGTTCCAAATTCCAATAAAACTTCCATATTTCCTGTATCCGGTGCACTACAATTGCATGCCATGGCACCCAGTTCACTGCGACCCATACTTTCGGCCAAGATTCCATATTCGCGATAGGAAAGAGGAAGTGATGGGATCCACGCTGTGGCTTCAGGTGGCACGTGGGATACCAAGCGAGGTGGTAAGAATAAATTCCACAATCCAAGTTCTTGGGCACGGTTCTGGAGTCGGATCAAACAGGGAGGAATGGAATCCAGAGTCCATCGGTCCTTGCCGCACCTTGTCGCCATGTGTTCTTCATATTCGTGTTCCGCCGGAATGACTTCCTCTTCTATAAAGGCATCTAATCGTTGCTTCAACTCGGCAACCGCGGGTCGCAAATATGTCAGCGATGGCTCACAAGGGGCGTTCATAATCAATAGGGCTTTGTACTACCGGTAGTAGGAAAAAGGGACAGAGAGACTGATTGAAGCAAAACCCTGTCAACACAACCGGAACATGTACCAGGTACCTGGTACCAGGTACGATCGTATTTAAGTATACACATACCTGGTACCATGGTGTGATAGTCGGACAGGTCCTCTGGCGGTATTTTACAGTTATTTTTGGCTCACCCCATGGCCAAGCAAAATGATGTTTCGTCGGTGGTGTGATGAATCCGAACGGGGTGTGTCAACTGTTCAAACAGGTCCATGTTCGATAGGGACATAGCGGAAGTTTGGGAATAGGAACCACCATGCCACAACAACAAGAACCACCACAGCAGGCCTCTACGGCTCTGGAACGATCTGAACAAGCCCGTCAACTCTGGCTAGCAGCCACCACGCTTGAAGAACTCGATCAAGTCGAGACTTTGTTAAAGAGCGCCTTGAATGCCACCTCGTCGCATCGAACTACAACCTCCAAAAACAATAAAAGCAATAAACGACAAAAATATGCAGAATTATCTCCTTCCGAATATCGCAAGGCGGGGGAACGCTTGTCCTTGTTGTACTGTCAATCGGGTCGAACCACACAAGCCATCAAGGGATTGGAATATCTTGGCTTTCAATGTCGTTTGGCACGTCAAGTTTTGGATTATCCCATGCCATCCTCCTCTACTGATACCTCTACTACCTTGTCAAAAAAACAGCCCAAGGCCAACAACGCAGAGGCACCCTGTATCATTTTGGATAACTTTTTGCATCCACACGAATTAAAACATTTGCAACATGTATTTCAAGACCCATTGGCGAGTTATTGGACGGATCATTCCTATCAAGTGGAACCACCCAGTCCTTACTTTAGTTATGTCCTCCCTTTGAAGAATAAATCGTCTTCTCATTATCATCATCATCAACAACAACAACAACAACAACAACAACAACAACAACAACAACAACAGGGTGGTTTTATTGCTCAACTGGCCCAACAAATTCGTCAACTGCCACAACTGCAAGCCAAATTCCCTCAGTTGGCCCAAGCCCAATACATCGAATTATGGGCCCACAATCGACCACATGCTTCGGGACATCAACTTCATTTTGATTCGGATGATGAAGGACGAGGAGGACAAATTCGAAATCCCGTTTGTTCCACTATTTTGTACTTGACGACACCCGATGATTCAATTGGCCATCCGGCGGGAGGACCGAGTCTGGTGACCAATCAACGATTAACCTCGCAACACTTGGCAACCAAGGGATGGTTGGCACATCCCAAAGCACGACGTTTAGTGGTATTTGATGGAGGGGTCTTGCATGGTGTGATTCCAGGCAAGGGAGTCCATGCAGGACGTCGGGTCACACTCATGATGGCCTTTTGGAAACAGATTCAAATTCGGAATGAACCAACACCAGGAAGTGCTCGGCCGTTTCCAACCACCAGTACTTGTACCACTCCTACGAAGACAACTGCCAACAATAAAGCCAAACCACAACAACAACAACAACAACAACAACATCAGAAGCAGCCGCAACAAGTTCCTAAGCAATGGGTCATCGACTTGATGTCAAATGAATCATCGACGAATGTTGCTCCTAAACGCCCTAGCAATCTAAAGGAAGCTCCACCCATTCCATTGTCAACAGTTTACGAAACACTCAAGGGAGATCCATGGAAAACTCAAAAGGGAATGCCAGAGTATGAACAAGTCTTTCAAGGATTTTGACCATTGTTTCACAACTGACGCTCATCTTCGTTTCAAATTCGGTGGAATGGCAAGCTCGAACTGTACAATTGCAACTCCTATCTACGCAGGATTCATTTCACATCTGAAATGGCTATCGAAATACGATGCTTGATCGTAACAGTAACACAATTTCAATAACGTCAATGCCCCCTTTTACCCATACATCAACCATTTTCTAGTCACGGCTTCGGCAATCAAAATGCTAGTTGACCTCCATCCAACACTGGCAAGGGTAATGCATTGAGAAATCCCACAGTCACCGACAGCGCAGCGGCAAAGTGCAAAACAATACCCAGATTTCGGTTCAAGACATTGTCCGTTCCGAAGTTGACAAGACCTTCAGGACTCGATACGGCCTGTTCCTGTGTGAAGGGCCTCGAACCATGACGAGAGTTCCCAGCAGTGACAGAAGTCCATGCCTCCTTTCGGAAACATCGCGCGAGAGGTGTCGTAGCCAGCTTCACAATCTTTGACAAATAGAAATTGTGAGAGTAAATTTGATTCTACACCTACTAACGTTAGTAGTAGGTAGTCCGAGTGGGAAGTCTCGGCGATGTGACGATCTGCCGATGTGAGGATGTGAGGATGTGACGAGTGACGATGTGTATCCATCCATCCCCAATCCCCAGTGATCGCACTAGGTCCGTAAGCTGTCCGTACAATGACCCTCTCCAATCTCCCACCAGCTATGTATGTACCAGCTACCAGCCCATCACACTGTCAGTGCGAAGAGTCGCGAACTGATCTGCCGCAAGCCCCTTCGTCAACGTGTCGGCGAGTTGGTCTTTGGTGTCTCCCTTGGTAATAGTAATGCCACTGCCAGGACCGAGTACTACCTTCAAACGAAACCAGCCAGAAATACTTCACCCCGATATGATGGCTGCTTCGTCGCTCGTCCTAGCCAACATAGATGTCGCAATCTCCGTCTGTGTTGAAATGTCTCGGTTTGTCTTGCTAGCCTGTCGCTTGTAATTCCTATCGGGGACTTGTAGTAGAACCCCAGTAATTACCGTAGAGATAATATTTCCTCAAGCCTTTCGCTAGTATAAAATGATATTACTATGAGCTACTACCATCTCTGCTCTACTTCTTCTTTCTTTACTTGTGAATTGGTCTTGGATCTCAGTCGCACTTCAGATCCAATCCTTATGCCATACATGAGAGTTACCATTGTAATCTCTCTCACACATTAGGGACCTGTAGTTATTGCAACACGTAGCTCCCTGAACCCACCATCATCAGATATCATAGCATTACTACTGGCTGGTCTGAGACTTAGATAGACACAATTCTAACAAGTTCGGATCCTTCATCTTCACCTAGGAGATCATGTGCCGATATCTTGACAGGGATTTGGTCACACATGTGCTCAATGTCATTTAGGCTCTGACGTCATCTTCGTCACTCCGAAAAACACAGTTCAACGAAAGGTATGTGCCTATTCTTAACACGTCTGCAGATTTGAGCACCAAACTAAAGGACACCTTTGCAGAAACAATGACAATTCATCTATCTACTATTGTATCAATAATTAGATACCAATCCTATTACTAGTTTGTGAATACTAGCAAGAACTTCCTTTTCTATTTCTCCACTTTGTGGCCTGGATTCATCTGGCTTCTTTTTCCACCTGGCTGCCGGGGACAAGTTCATGACATCTTGGTGCATCTTTGTAGCAGGCAGTTTGTGAATAAAATCCATACCATGTTCCTTGTTGTTGTGTTTGTACAAGGATGAAAAACAACAAATTAAACATCTCGGTAATAGTAGATCATTGTATTGCTTGTTTCGTCATTCTTATCATGACTCCGTGGAGTTTTGTATTGCTATTGTTCATTTTGTTTATAGCAACTACTAGGAACCAAAAAGGAACTATATTTTGTTGTGGAGAGTTCTTGGTGATCAGCTGGTAGTTCGTAAGATGCACTATCGATCCAAGTCTCCAATGCGGATAGCATAGTAAGCTATCTTTGTAAATCCTAGTATGATCTTTCTAATACAATGGCGAGAGGACAAGATTGCCTATTTTTCATTAAAGTTTGGTGAGCTGCAGAACACGCTCTTAGCACTACTACTACAGGGAGACTATTTCGCATCCGACAACGCTTGCTTTTAACACGATAAAGCGACATAGAATCCTAATTACCACCAGGTATCATGGCACACATATTGGCAAAGGTACGCTGTGTGATGATTTTGATGATTTTGTACAAGCATTTATACCAAGGTCCATGCTTAAATAGGGTATTTGTATTCTTCAGAAACCATATGGTCCTTACAACAATTTCTTTGCCACCTAGCTACCTCCTTGTCCTCTAATGGGTAGTAGTACTAGCTAGTACTAGTACTACTTATAGTAAGCTCCTTACTACAAGTAGGAATAAGGTACAAGAGATACCTACTAGGTAGTAGGCATATAGCTATAGGAAAAATATACCATAGATAATCACTCGCATTAATAGGTATAGTGGTTATTTTTACTCTCCTTTACCCCGCAAGTTTCTGAAGGTCTCGGGTTCAACTCCCAAGGCATGCAGCCTTTAGAAACTGGGCAGGTCGTTCTTGTCCAATTTCTGTCAATCATGCTCTGCAATTCCTTCAGAACAAGAAGGAATTGACGTACAAATTCAAGAACCTTGGGGCTGCTGTTGTTGCTGACTCTGGCTATGGTTGATTTGTGTTGCTGTCTGTATAGATTGATGAATGGAGGTGATGACTACGGTGTCACGTCAAGTGTAGTTTTGGAATGAAAGTCTCGTGCGTAAATGTTTCCGTCGCACCATCACCTCAGTCAGGATCGATCCGTAAATCATGCTCACTGTTAGTACCTGGTCATGCTGAAGTTGCATGCAAGCAACAAAAGGCTGGCGTACCGGAAATGCAATGTTTTCGTCCGACAGAAAGTCTCGGACGTTTTTTGTCGAACCATAAGAATTTATAGTGGGGAAATTTGCAATAATATTAAGTTGTAATGCCCACTCAACAAAAAACATAAATTTCATAGCAAACATAAAGGGCATTTTGGGGTAGGCATTCTACAGCATCAGTGGGCATTGTTAAAATATTAACTTCAGAATGCCCAACATACACTAGAGAATACCAGCATACAATAATTATAGACCGTTATCTACAACATTAACTTGGATCTCGACGTGACGGTTTTCCCAGCCAGAACGACGTTCATTTTCTACTTCGTGTCCATCACAATCGGCACCTGAGTTTGACGATGCCACAATGATCGGATAAGGGTAATTTTGTTCCCTCAACGTCAACAATCGCCAACAAAGTAGATACTTCAAAGTACTTGATGATCTGTTCTTGCATTGCTTTCAAGTAGTGTCTCCCATGGACACAGAATCAGTGATTAAACGTTGCACGACGGATCGCCCCCATTTTACGAATTTGCAAGCTTCTCTTTCAACAGAAATGCAGCAATTATGAAGAACTTTTATAGATTACTCATTTAATGTAGGAGTCATTGTTTAATATGTAGTTTGTTATGTAACAATGATGGGACAATTTGGATCGTGGTCATTCAAGATCGAGCTCTTGAATGTAGTCTTGTCTTGTGGAACCTCACTTGTTGTGCCATTAGTACCTTGTCCTGCACTACTATGGCTTAACAAGTCTGGTGGGATGATGTCTTTCAATGCATGCTGTAGCAGATAGTCAATCAACCTTGTGGACAAGTATTGAGTCCCTTGTAAAGCTTGAAAGTACTCTTTATCCACAGAAAGATGCGAGCCGCGGGTAGGGTCGACCGCAAAGAGTGCAGCTCCATGATTGCGTCGTGCTGTGACGGGACAAGGAATTTCTTCCAGTGACGACATGTCAAATGTGTTGTTCTGCAGAAAACCAGAGATGCACCTTGTTATGCAGCTTGATAGTAGTAGTGAAAAAGACAAAGATGGTATCGTAAATGTAGAAAGTGACAATGGAATGGGGGGCGGCATTCTCTTTTTTGCTATCAGTTCTTGGCGGGAGCCAAACCTTGCTGCTGGTGGAGAATGCACTGTACTTTTTCGTACTCCCAATGGCGGGAAAGAAAAGAACGGTTATCTAGTCATCCAAGTTAATGTTGTAGATATAGGTCTATAATTATTGTATGCTGGCTGGTATTCTCTAGTGTATGTTGGGCTGCACTATGCACGTAGGTGCGTAGGGCGATTCCTAAAACTAAAACAGAAGTCTCAGAATAGAAATTATGAATTATTTTAGGTGTGTTGTTTGTAAAAAAGAAAAGAAAAAAGGGAGCAGTCATGCCAGTGACTGCCGAAATATCTGGGCAAGATATTTCGAACCCATAGTCCTCCT
>SWEM01000788.1:0-12013 GCA_019593585.1 Nitzschia palea | reverse complement strand
ATTTTTTAGTACCGGTGACAAAAAGAGAAAATGACCCCGTTGAGGGTATGATGTACTTGTAAAATACCCGGATTTCCCTTTGGACCTGGGTCACTTTCTCCCTGTACCGGTGCAAGAAAAGCCACCCGAAAAAGCTGGAAGTGACCCTTCACAAAAACCTTCAATTCACCTGTAGGACAAAGTAAACACTGTTCCGTGGTAAAACGGTTGAATGCAATGGATGACCAAGAGGGTAACTTTGAGAGGACTGTTCTCCCGAACGAGCGTATGTTTCTTCCTCCTGACTTTCACGTGCCTGTCCGTCAAACAGACTGTATGGAGTACTCCTGCGACGATGATGTCCCAACTGATGGTGTGTTCAGATCATGCGTCAAAACCTACCGACACAGCAACAACAAGTCAGAAGTTCTCTTTGCTATGACAATCGGATTCCTTGACTATGATAAAATGGTGTCTGAGCCACCGTTTTCTTCGGTGAAGAGGAAAAATACACTAGCTGTATTTATGCCATCAAATCATTGTTTGCACCAAGAGATCCACCGAAGATGCCATTTCTTGCTAAAGGAGTACCCTGTCCAGGATGACACGCATCCGTTGTGGAATGAGAGATCCCAAAAAGTAGTGAAGCCACGTCCAAAGCAATGGCAACGGATAGCCCTATTGGAGTGGTTAAAGCAAACCATCCATAAATACTACAACGATGATGAAGAGTTCATCGCTTTTGAGATTGAACAACTGAAGAAAGTGATCCAGAAGGCTGTGGATACTGAAACGGCTGAGAAGAGAAAAGGGTCATTGAGTGACACCTGGGAGTCGCGATCGGGATGGTCATCCATTGCTCCCAATCTCCGTCTCGTTGAAATTGTATTGTTGCCTCACCTCCGAGAAGCTTTTCTTGCAAGAGATACCAATCCATCTCGTCAAGGACTGGATGCACGTGGAACAATTCATGAACCTGTTTCTTTTTGGGAGAAGGTACACCGTTTGTTTAATGATGAATCATTTGCTCTTGACTCCGATGTCCTTGACAGCTCATGGGGTGGCCGTTTTTTCCTTGACAAGATACATCTTGGATGGGAGACACTACGAGCTTGTTCCGTGGCACCAATCGATAGCCCTCTCTTGGCGAAACAAAAGTTTATGGCCCTTTCTAACAGTTTAGGAAACATTTTGCAACGATGGAAACGTTCCGGTACAGGAGATGGTAATGCGGACGATCTGTCCTGTGATGATGGGGTGAGTGTGCCACCAAGAACAGAGCAAGACGGGGGGTATGAAAATATTGCAACACATGGTGGAGATAGATATAACTTCATGGGTGATGCCAATCCCGCAGCAATGTACCTTTGGTACAACTTGCAACATTGTGGGCTTTTAGAACAGTCCTTGGCGGAAATAAGTGACGACTATGCTGCGGATGGCCATGTTGGCCCATCCACGCTTGGAGCAACTTCAAGGGCATCAAACACTCCAAACTCAACAAGAACCTCACCAGCAAATAACACTACAAATGCGTTTTCTGAAATGCTTGAGACATATTCCAAGAAACAAGACGAAAATGTGAAGTTAATTGTTTCAACGTTGCAAGAAAAAAATAGGACGGATGAACGAAATTCATCCATTCTGTCTCGAGTGAACTTACTCAGCGAGAAGAAGCGTTCGTACAATGAATTGCTGATCAAGGCGCAAGAAAGCATTGATCGAGCAAGTGAACGAGCTGATGATGAAGAATGTAGCGGCAATGATGCCAGGCGGCAGTTGTGGCTAGCCCAAGAAAAGAAATACAAGGAAAGAATGAAGCGACTCAAGAAAACTTTGTCATCATTTGATGATCAAATTGCGAAATATTTTACTAGTTCAGAAAATATACCCGGTGATGGAGAGGGGAATGATGATGCTGGCGATTTGACCAACCAAGAAATCATCACGGGTAACTCCCCCGGTGGAACGAACAACCGAGATCGCAGCGGCAGCGCACATGATGATGACCCAGAATACTTTGACACTTCATAAACATGATTCATTCACAGACAGTAATCATATATACTAGTTGACAATACTATTGATATGGAAAGTCGTCAGGTAGTCAATGAATACAAGAACCATTTACCGTCTTACGTAGGCTATAACCTTTCGTCGTAGACACTTGGATACCACCATCTTGAGCAGTCGCAATCGTGGTATACTATTTTCTTGTTGAGGGAGCACACCGTCGGCAATGTCATCAAAATGTGCACCGCCATCGAGCAATCTACGTGGTATTTCTGTTTCGTTATCGACATTCCCAACAGCATAGCCTGTCCGAAGTTGGTCAATAAGATCGTAGCTGTAGCTTTCTTCCCCTGCTAGTTCTGGTTGTCCACGAAGCAATCTTTGGGTAATGCAAAAATTGTGAAGCCGACACGCTGCCATCGCCACACTAATCTGTTTCTTCCCGCCCATTGTTGAAGAAAGGGGACTTCGAAGAATCGACCACCGCTGAACAAGGATTCCAAAAGCACATTCTATAATTATTCGCAACTTAAACATTGGTGAGGTTACATGCTTTGTGGAGGAGCAGAGTGACAAACAAACACAAGGTGGTGCTTACCTGTGATTGGTAAAAGTTGAAATCATCTTTTATTCCCGACCGTGCCTTCCTATAAGGAGTGACCATGTAACTGTTAGAAACATATGCTGAATCACCAAACAAGACCTTCCCATCCATGAGTACATTATCTTCCAATTCACTGTAGAGTTCTGAGCGAAGAAAGGAAAGGAAATCGGATGAGGCACCGGGTGTTTTGATCCAAACACGTGTGAATCGGCCATGGGCATCGCAGACAGCTTGAAGATTGAACCCGTAACGACCTTTACGGGAGCAATAAAACCGGGCATCCCCTGTCCTCATTTCACAACAATCGGCCTTTGATGGTTTCTCTATCCAGAGAAGCATACCATCAACGCAACCCACACAGCAGTCAAAACCAGCAAAACTCTTAGATTTGAATTCCCTTGCCAATTGATTCTGTTCTTCGTGGGTCGAGGGGAACTTGAACTGGAGGAGGGGGCACTTATTGATAACAGAAGGGTATGCCAAACACAATTCTAAAAAGTGGAATGCGAGACACCATGTGTTCACATAATGTCATAAACAGACCCACCACTGAGGAACCTCAAAGTTGCCGAGAGAGCTGTTCTAATAGGAATAGGGCCGTTCCGTCCCCTCGCGCATTTTGCATACGAAATATAGTGCCCAACAATGGTAGCTAAGACTTGAAAGTCCTCAAAAGTCATCCGGTAGGCACGGCGAAAGTATGATGGACCAAGGCGCTGAAATATGTCCTTGATGGTCCAAAACAAGGTTGCAGAAGATACTTGACGTTGAGACAAATTCGATCAACATTGATTGCGAGATGCGTCCGTTTGCCAGCAAAATTGGGGTGGCCTACTCAAGGAAGCTGTCAAAAAGCGATCTTGCTGATGCTATTGCAAATAAACGGATTGAATATGAAGCAAATGTGGCCTCTGGGGCGGATGCAGATAACATTACCATCGTTCTTTCGTGCTATGTTGCTTATGTGACGAGTGATTCCATCTACCTGCTGGGTTCATTGGCTATAGAGTTTGTTCCATGAATGTCGTCCTCATCATTGTTTGTGGTTAAGAAGCACGGTGCGGCATCGTCATCAAACGAATCGTTCTCCTTCGTGTAGGCCTCTAAGTAGGCATTGCCTATACTATCAGTGGACTTTAATTCGAGGCTATTTAATTCTGATAGGAAGGTGATAAGCCTGCTACCATATAAGGACACTACACCAGAATATACACTCTCGAGGGGAATGTCCGTCAGATGGCCATCTGCCACGAGTCGTGCCGTGTGCCAACCATCGTGCTTGACATCGAATACCAGGTACACGTATCTTCTTGTGTCCTGATGGAATACTTGCGCCAACATCCTTAATTGTGGCATAGTTGTCGAGCTGCGTCGATTTCACAGCGTCTGCCCACTTAGTGCTCCCATTACGCTTGTCCAGCCAGACAGCGTGTTTTTAGTCTCGAGGTATTTCAAAACCATATTTAAATTTAGGGGCAGTATTGTAGGATCTAAGCTTGGCCTGGTTGGCCATTCGGAACAGTTTCTTCTGTCTAGACGCCAGATTACGGAATCGCTTCCATCCAGGGAGCTTAAGAAGGTCATTGTCACGAGCATATATTGCGCATGTCACGGGGTCATCAGCAGCGATGATAGTTAGGGGTTCGCTGGATATCTCCCCATTCTCCCACTCCACCATAACATTATAACTAGAGCCTTTATAATTGTCATGATTAGTTTTGAGTGGCCCTTCATGGCTTATGATACGCTGGAACTTCCATATAACGTCGTCGTTCATTTCCTGGTCTACCTTGGAGATTATCTGGTCGTACGTCATGATATCATCGTACTTATCACCAACTGTGACCTTGAATTTCACATGACTACGATCACGCTCAGTAGAGTATTCGTGGTCCTCTACCGCTTCAACAATCTCTCGGATGTGGGCACGTGTCCGCTCCCCATCCTCTAAGTCTAGAAGGAACGAACGTCCAATTAAGTCCGTGTAATCTGCCAGATTTAGGTTTCCGGAGTCATCAGAAACAGTGTCTTCCTGGGCAAGTTGCATACAGCCAGGCAAGAATGGCCTCACTTTCCAACAATATGCTGGATGAGAAAGAAAGGGCTGAGTTTGCAAGAATGAATGACACAGAACTTGTCTTCAACTATTTGCAGAAGAATGATGCCTCCTATGTTGCATTGTACCACAGGAAAGCAACCTCTGATGCAGAAGTTCCTGGTCATTCCAGAAAGAAAGCAAGGATAGCTGAAGCCAGCAACATGGTGGACTCCACCAGTGATGACTTTCTTTGGACTGAGAGTATTGGGAACAGTTCTGAGACTTTGGAGGGGATGGTGATTGATGATAATGACAGCTTTGGCATGGACATGATGGGTTATGCAAGAAGCAGCCGGGAAGCCATCAATGCTTCTGATGACCAAGATGTTCTAATAGCATTGGCATGGATGCTTCCATCTGGGAAAAGACTCTTCCAGGCATTCCCTGAGGCACTTTTCATCGATGGAACCCACAAGACCAATAAGGAGGGCCGCATCTTGTTTACAGTGGGCCTGAAGGATATGAATGGCAATGTAGTTGTAGTCCTGAGGGTATGGGCCCCCAATGAGAGGTCATGGATGTTTCGTTGGATGTTTCAGACAGCAATTCCAGCACTAGTTGGCAAGGATACCTGTCAACGTGTGAGCCTTATCATCACTGATGGAGATTCACAGGAGTTCACCCAACTTGATGATGCAATCAATGTTATCTTCACTAATGCAAAGCGCCGTCGTTGTGGATGGCACATAGTGAAGAACTTTGATGATGCAGTCCGCATGGGGAGAAATAAATCACAGAAAGACATTGCAGAGGTTGTGAAGATTTGGTTGTACAGCCTGATGAAAGATGTGGAAACTGAAGATGAGTACAGAATGTGAGTATGGTGCTTGTTGCTTCCCCTTTACCCTGCCCATTGTCTTTGATCTCACATTCTTGGTTTTTGTCCATAGCTCCAAAGCATTGCTCCTGGCCTACATCAAGTCTGCCAATGTTATCAGTATCATTGGGGCTGAGAAGTCAGATGAACTCATTACATATCTTCGGAACAAGGTGTTTCCCAATGAGCAGCTCTTTGCTCAGTGCCATTATTTGTATACCCGTGGTTTTGATTCATATTCAAACACTGTCTTGGAGGGAACAAATTTTGGTGTCAAGTACTGTGAGAATAGTGTCAGGCCAAACATGTCAAGTGCCAAGTCTACCAAAGTCATGATTGACCAGGACAGAGAGAAGGCTGCAATCACTACAAAGAAGACTGCAGATGCCTTCCTCAAGACACCATTGTACACAAAAACTGTGACAAGTGACAAAATTGTAAAAGTTGCAGAGAGTCATCTACAGAAGGAAATGGCTGAAGTTGAGAACTACTCAGCAATACAAGTTGATGAGAATGAATTTTGGGTTGTGCGTACCAATCCCATTTCTGAGGCTGCAAAGCATTCAATCATTCCCAGATTCAGACGAGTTCGCGTTGTGACCATTGATGTGAATGGGAAGATGCAGTGCAATTGTGGTTCAACACATCAAAAAGGAATCCCTGACCGCCATATTGGCCATGTTGCAGTGAAGTTTGGAAAAAAATTCCAAAATTTTACACATCATGACATTGACCCACGCTTCTGGACATCTTACTGCAAATTTGTAGCCACAGATGATCCCTCAAAGATGGATGAAAAGAAGGTTCAATTGCGTTATGAACTCCAACAGGCTCGTCGTGAGCTTAGTGGATTTCCAAATGCCCCTTTATTTGAAGACATGACACAGTGCACATATGTTGTTGGAGCCAATTCAGAGGAGATGTTTGTCAAATTCACACAAGAAGAGGCCAAGAAATACTTCAATGACATGAAAGGAAAAGGATCTATTGTACTCAACTACACAGAAAAAGATGTTGACCTGGCACTCAAGGCTGAATATAATATTGGGAATGCTGCTGGAATGACTCAGGAGACCTACAACTGTGAAAGTGAAGATGACAGTATCAACTTTGCAGCTCCAGACAACAGCAAAATGGACAATGGCATCCGTTTAAGTCCATATGAAAGATTCAATCCAATGTTCAAAGAAGTCATTTCACTCTTGGAGGGAGCTGATGAAGAAACAGAGAATGAGGTGCAAAAGACATTCCATGAGATGATAAAGAGGCTGAAGCAGTTTCGCTCAGCTAATTTGCCTCCACCCACTGGGAGTATTGTTTCTTGCATTCCAGTAAATCAACAGGCCAGACCAAAGCACACCAAGCAGAAAAAATATCACTGATAAGATATAGTGTTGAAGTTGTATTCACTGATAAGATATAGTGTTGAAGTTGTATTTGACTTTCCATTTTGGTATAGTTTACAAAACATTATATTGGACTTCAATCCTGAAATAAAAGTTTTGAGTCATGAGTTGTGAGTCATGAGTGAGCTCATGCAAAATTGGCGGCTGGCTCGGAATACGTCTGTGTTTAAAATTCCAAAATCCAAATTCCGTGAAAAAAATGCAGTACTTAGTTGTGTGTGTAGGATTCTACGTGTGACGTCATTTTATTGACGTCGACTCGGGACAGAACAAAGGTGTCGGCGAAGACGCCCGGCATTTTATTCTCAAGCTCTTGTTCAACAGAGAATCCGAGTATCAGTTCTGCGAGGACATCTCAATGCTATGCGCATATGCCGCGACCGTACACCACAATTGCGAAGACGCATGCAACGATTAGGTGTCGAAGTTGAACTCCCAGCAACACAAAGACTCACCCAGCTTGCAATCCAAGTCGCCAAGGATCAATTACACTTGATGCTCCAGGAACATATGTCCCTTCGCCAACAGGAACTGGAGCAACGAATCGATGAAGCAGCATCACAAGGCGATCGGCATCGTGCCAAAATCGTCCGAGCCATCAAGAAAGTCGAAATGGGAAAACGCACATACCAGATCTTGAAAGCCATCAGAAAACGGACCGGCAGCTCCCAAAGCATTGACAGAGTTGAAATCCCCGCAAGTTGGCCTCAACCGCAAGAAAGTATTGAAGGACTTCACCAACTAGAAGATCCCAAGTCATGCACCGAATGGAAAATGATCACCAACCCAAATGAGATCGAACATTACCTGATGCTGCGAAATCGACTGCACTTTGGACAAGCAGAAGGCACCCCATTGACTCAACCTCCTTTCAGCACTGATATAAACTGGTCAGCCTCTGACGAGATCCTTCGAGGGCAGTATCATCTTAACACAACCACCCTGCCGCCTCAATGTAGCGACTTGCTCGAGGCATGCCAAACGGTCACTTCACTTGATAAAGTACCCCACGAGTTGACGATGAAAGAATTTAAGGAGAAGATAACATCCTGGCGCGAAGCAACGGCCACATCACCATCAGGTAGGCACCTTGGGCGATACAAAGCACTGTTTACGCGAGGGATCATCGACGATATGGCATCTGATGGCCAAACCAACTTATTCGCCAAGAAACAAGAAGCAATTGCCCAACTGATTCTTTCCGTGATAAACTATTGCATCCGCCATAAGTACGTGCTTGAGAGGTGGAAAACGATCATTAACATTATGATCTTCAAGGAACCAATGAACTACAAGATTCACCGCTTGCGAATTATACACCTATACGAAGCCGACTTCAATTTGCTTCTAGCTGTTAAGTGGCGGCAGTTACTCCGTTCAGCAGACGACACAAATCTCATCCACGCAGGACAGTACGGCGGGCGACCAGGCTGCGAAGCCCAATCACTCACCCTGCTAGAAGAATTGAAATACGACCTCTCGTATTTGACAAGGCGAAGCCTGGTCAATTTCGATAACGATGCCAGTAGTTGCTACGACCGGATCCTGGTTCCTCTTGCATCTTTGATTAACCGCAAGTACGGATTACACCGAAAAGTTGTTGCAATCCACGCTTCTACGCTACAACAAGCTAAGTTTCGGCTGAAAACAGCCACGGGAATATCGGACCTCACATACTCACATTGCGAACAATATCCAATTCATGGGACGGGCCAAGGAAGTGGAAACTCTCCTTGTATTTGGTTATTTATTTCGTCTACCTTGTTTGATATACACGAACGCCTCTCGAACGGAGTTACCTTTATCAGCCCCGATGGAATCCACTCAGTCCATATGTCTATGGTCGGCTTTGTGGACGATTCGACAGGATCATGCAATGACTTTAAACCCTCGGT
The DNA here is from genome assembly GCA_019593585.1 of Nitzschia palea. NCBI lineage: Eukaryota > Bacillariophyta > Bacillariophyceae > Bacillariales > Bacillariaceae > Nitzschia > Nitzschia palea. The sequence goes on along the minus strand of SWEM01000788.1, from coordinate 3,201 downwards.
TCAGGCCTCGCTGCCCGAGATATTAAAATCCATGGAGTCCGACGCCCAAATATGGAACAATCTTCTTCATTGCTCTGGCGGCAAGCTAGAATTGCCAAAATGCTCTTTTCACGTATTACACTTCGAGTTTCGTCCCGATGGGAGACCAGTCCCGACGATAGAGCGCTTTGACAATCAGATCCACATTGTCGATTCCGAAACCGACCGAGTTATACCTATCCTTGCCAAACGAGCATTCGAAACCCATAAAACTCTAGGTCATTACAAGTCACCGCACAACGGAACAAAAGCAACTTTGATCGACCTCCAAGAGAAAGCGAACGCCCTGGCCCTTGTCATCTCCATGAGCCCCATTTCCCGCGAAGGGGCATACCTCGCATACCATACAGTGTTTCTCCCTACAATCCGATATACACTCCCACAATCTTTCTACCCCCCTGGCCACCTTGAGCAAGCCCAAGCACAATGAATCGGAAGGCTAATCGCAAAATGTGGATACGGCTCGAGCTCTGATATTTGCCCCCCTCAAAGTAGCCGGCGGCGGATTTGTTCCTTGGCGAGTCCTACAAGGCGAAGGCCAAATCCAGCACATAGTGAAACATTGGAGGACCCAATCAATTATATCATCAACGTTACGAATAACTATTCAATGGGCTCAATGGCAATCAGGTCATGAGAAGTCTATTTTCGAGGACACCAAAACAAAGTTACCTTACCTCGAATGCCGATGGCTTTCAAGCACGCGCCAATTTTTGTCTTTTATCAATGCATCCATACAGTTTGATACTCCTTTAGTTGCACCGTTGGAGCGCAGCAAGGATATCTATATTATGCAGTTTGCACGAACCAGTCGACTGTTCAATGACAATGATCTGGCAATAATCAACTACTGCAGGCTTTTCTTGCATGTAACAACAGTCTCCGAGTTGTTTGACGCCCATGGCACACAAATCCTTCCAAACGTCATGAGATGCACTAGAGAACCATGGTTTGACCAAGGGACGTACATAACGTTACAACACCGCCCGAGCGAATACCAAATTCGAACAAAGTGGCAAAAACTGTGTCGGCAATTCTCCACGGATGCGGGACACCTTGCCAGTTCAATGAATCTCGGAAAATGGATCACTCAAGGACATGGACTACGAAGGCGGCGCCAGACATACATGACACACTCAAAACCGCAAAAGATATACCATTGGAAGGAAGGAAAATACCATGAGTACGTGTCCACGCGAAATCCCGCACTATACTCACAGATCCCAACCACCACGACCTGGGAGCCAATCAGCGTATGCACGCCAATACTGGCACATGAAACCCAGAGCGGCGAACTGTATATTCCTACCACCAGGAGAGTGCGTCTCCCGAGACCAACACGACTGCGAGTTCCGGCAACGTTCCAACAATACGTGACCACTCTACAAGAATGGGAACGCGACTTGTTACATGGCATTCAGTTTACGTTAACACCGTACGAGCTTCAGAATCATCTGCGCACGCTATCAATTAGTTCCTCAGTATATATGGTTTCCGATGGATCTCAACGAGGCGACGCACTAAGTTATGGATGGGTCTTTGGCACGGATAAAGGCACAGTGCTAGCGGAACACTCCGGTACCGGATATGGCAACCCATCGTCCCATCGCGCTGAAGGATGGGGGATGCTATCCGGCGCTCTATTCCTGAACCATCTTTCTAAGTATTTGCACAACAACCGTTTACAAGATCCGATTGCGACTCCTCTTGTTTTCTTCTCTGACAACAACGGGTTAATCACTCGAATAACGCAACGCCAACAGTATAAAGTCCCCTATCCGAATTCAACGCTCGCCACTGATTGGGACATTGTTGAACAGATCTACTCCGAGTGCAGCCGAATTCCATATGCTACCATCACATATAAATGGGTCAAAGGACATCAAGACGATAGTGACACTGATCTTACGGTAGAAGCCAAATACAACATTCGAGCTGATGAATTGGCAGGCAACGTGAGCAAAGCCCCCACACACATCAATCACCCTACCTGGCTACTTCCGGAAGAGAAATGCAGGCTCACGATAGCAGGCATTCCTGTCTGTGGACACTTTGCAGCAACGATCCGAACAGCAGCAACGTTACCAGATTACTTTTCATATCTCCGAGACCGCCACAAGTGGACGACTACAATCCAATCGACCATCGACTGGAACCTTATCGAATCTTCAACGACACATTCAGGAATCTCACGCACACAACTGGTCAAACTAGTGCACAGCAAGTTACCCACCAGGTATGAGCTAGCCAAAACCAATCCGGCTCAAGACAACACATGCACTCATTGTGCTGTCCCAGAAACTTTTTCCCACTTACTTCGATGTCCACGGCCAGTCGCCGACGAATTCAGAAATGATCTACTTGAGAAACTTGATAGCTACTTTGTAGGACATGACGCTCCCCAACAATTCCGTCAAACATTCATTCTTAGCACTCAATACTGGCTTGCACCACCAGGCGACGACACAACGGATTACGAAGACGCTCCACCATGTTTTCGCGAACAAGCACAGATTGGGTGGGAGCTCCTGCCTAGAGGCTTCTTATCTAAACAATGGCGCGCCTTATACGAACAAACACAAACAAAAGAATCCCTAGACCACAAATCAAAACCGGTTCCATTTCTTGCTGGGTTACTACAACTCCTGTGGAAAGCTCAGTTGCGTTTTTGGAATGAGAAAGTTACCTCAATGCGCGGTGATAATCTAGCTTCAAATCCCATTCCATCGGATCACCATCAACAATACCAAACCAAGATCCGGTCCCTACACTTTAAGAAAACAGAATGCCTTGCAGCACACCGCGAGCAATACTTCTACGCAGACGTTGAATGCTTTCTACAGCATGCTACATTAGCTCAGATGCGAACTTATCTCCACCACTACGAACCGGCCATTTTCCAGAGCATTTCTGCAGCCAAACAAATGCAAACAAGACCACTTTTCAAATTCCCAGGATTCACCGTCAAGAAAGCCCTATCAAGGCTTGAGCCACGCCAGCTACGTCATCTCACGCCAACTACCCACCTACCTGACAACTGCAGGGACTCTATTGGCCTTCCCAGCAAACATGTGTTTCCATACGACTATAACACCGGGGAATCTTCAAGAGTTGGATAGTCCGCGTGATGTTTTTATAATTCATACAACTACACTTACGAAA
>SWEM01000787.1:0-12052 GCA_019593585.1 Nitzschia palea | reverse complement strand
AAGTATGCATATGTTGGTTGAGGTAAAATTCTGGGGGGGGATGCGATGGTTGTGACTTTCTTGTTAAGTCATCGGCCTTTGCATCAGTTTCTCTCTTAGTTGTATCAGTTGATGATTCTGGGGATAATAATAATAATAATAATGACAATTTCTATTTTACGTAGTTTTCCGGCACCGTTTCCATTAGGTCGGTTTAAGGAATAAGCTACGTCGGGGCAATTTCGCACCCCGAGAGAGAGAGGAAAAGGGAAGAGGAAGAAGAACAGCAAGTGGAAATAGGGTTAGGTCGGATCACGTTTTGGTGAAGAAGCTGGCCATGAGACGGGAACCAGTGGTCCTCCAGTCCCTTAACCGGTTTCGTTTGCGGTGGGGGGGTTCTTCTTCCATATTCCTTCTAGGATCTTGTCTTGGTTCTCCTTGGTGTAGGTGCCTAGTAAAACCGTCAAATGATGTCAAAGCACGTTGTTGGGATGCCTGGAGTTGGGCCTGACGCACACTGGCTGTTATCACTGGTTGGTATGCCGCAATATAACGTTGCATTTGGGGCAATGTAGCAGTAGACAGGTAATGCTCAAGATCGGCATAGAAATAGTGATCCTGATGGGAAGGCAGCACCCGCTGCCGCATTTCATGTAATTGGCGGACACGGGCTTTAACATCAGATAGTAAAAAGGGGGATGGAGATTTGGCATGATGCCCCTTGGTCAGTTCACAATACTGTTTCCACAGGAGGCCGAGGTCCTGCCACATCACGCGAATCAGTCCACTGAGGACCAGCACCGGATCGCGGGCTGTGGGTTCCAACTGGATTTCACTGTGGGGTTCTCTATGGGATTCTGCATCCAGTTTGTCAAGTAAATGCCGCCACTGTCTATGTAGAAACCCACGGACAAGGAGGCGGCTACCTATGTTGGATTGGCCTATGTTGAGCTCACTGGGGAGGCTAGAGGGGACTGGGTCATTGCCTAGTACACTCCATTGTACAGCTTGAGTAAAGATTGTACAGAACTGGTTGGGTAGTTGGTGCTGCTTGCAATAGGAGCAAATGCTTTTCTCGATATTAGTGCGGAATGCGACTGAGATGGGGTTGCATGATGACTTCATGATGTGGTCAAATGTTTCTGTCTCGTCACAAAAGGGGCACTGGGGTGTTGTCCAATGTTGGAACCGGTGGAGGTGGGCACGGGTGGGGAGCTTATCGTGGACCAGCTTGAGGAGATGGATGTCGGTACAAGGGTAATTCCGGGCTGCCTGGCGGAAAGCTTCCCAATCAACACTATTGAGGGTTGTTTGGGTCCATTGGTGACGTCGGCACATATAAGTTTCAAACTGGCGCTGGTTTGCCCTTTTCCGTATTGCTGTTATGTAGTGGGAAGTAATAGTTCGGTTCCCAAGCTGCAGATGGCACCTAGTAGTATGGAACATGGGTACTTCCGGGTGTGGGGATGCGTCGATTGTGGACAGGTACCGGTTGGCTAATGCGTCGGCACGAATGTTAAACGTGGCGGCGGTTTTTAGTTGGGCCCTGGTACCCAAGCGATCCTGATGCCCCCGGACCCATTCATATTTATGGTTTTGCAGGGATGTCCTGTTCTTATAGGTATCACTGATGGCTTCCACAAGATCCCAGTCGGTGGTTACACACACATTTGGAAATGGGGTGTCAAATGTCTGTCTGGTGGTGAGGGAACCGATGAGTCCCTTATTGTCACTGTAGGCAATCGAGAATGGAAGCTGGTTGAAATGGAGGTTAGTATATTTTTCCCAGTGCGAGATGGTCAGTGCTCCAGCCAAGGCGCCAGTCGCTTCGGCGCGGTAGGAGGTTGGTCTGCCGTGGGCAGCTCCCATCCCTTCAACAAATACTGTCCCGTCGGAAGCTCCAATCACCAAGCCAAAACCCATGGTTAATTCCTCGAGGGATGAACCATCGGAGACGACCAGAAGACCTAGCTGGGGTCGTGCAGCCAGATAGGAGATGGCTTCATAGGGGCCTAGTTTCCACTCCATGTGGCTGAGAAGCTCGGCTTCGGAGGCATCTACGGCGGAAAGATACTCCTCAAAGGTGTGGGCCAGAGGAGGGTTCCTAATTGTGAAGTGGGACTGGGGCAAGTGTGCTTGGAGTAAGTTGGGGTTGATGAATGTGACATCAACAGGTGTGGGGATAGCGTTTTGATCGGGAGCCCATGAAGTTGGGTTAATACGGAGGTACTGACCAGGCCGAGTGATTAAAGGAGCCCAAGCCCAATAACAGTTGTTTGACCAAGCGAACAGAATGTGGTCCGACTCTTCTGATACTAAGTATGCTTCCCTTCGGAGTCGAAGTTGCTGGGTAGGCACCATCCATGTAGACAGAGTGATGGAGGGGATGCTGCCTTGGGCGGTGACCAGGAGGTCGCAAAACCACTTCCATTTACGGCGTATTTGGAATTCACTGGGTCGCTGTTGGAGGATTATGTTTGTAGACGGGTTAAACCATGGGGGACGATGACACTCGTAGATGTGGGCCAGAATCTTGTCGCCGGAGACATTAAACAGGTCGCCTATTGTAAGTACATGGAGATAAAGGCGGCAGGCGTTGAATATTTCCAGGTCTCTGCCTTGGAAGAGGTTCAAACGGATGACGAGATCCATGATAAACTGGTCACCTTGTCGTTCAATTGCTGGGACAAAGGTTTCATCCACGGTTATAGCTGCATCAATATCGGAGAGGAATTGTCTTAGGGAGGGAAGCCATCGGTTAGGCAGTTTGGGAATCCTCCGGGATGGGTACGTGAGTAGGGGGTAACCCACCCCAGCGACCCACTGGCTCCAGGCCAGAGTAATACGCAATAAGTCCGACACATCGCCGTTTGTCCGCCAATGTTTGAGGAACAGCAAGATTTGTCCCTCGCCCTGTAGGGTTGTCAATGGTATAAACCCCCCGCCGCCATATTCTCGAGAACTGTACAACAAAGCCAGGGGCGTGGTCCGTAAGTAGCCACACTTGGCAAAAATTTTTCCCCGCACTTGCCGGTCAACGCAGTCGAGTTCCTTTCTCTGGAAGAAGGATTGTGGGAGGACATATTTTATAGATGGTACAAATTTGGCGTGGTATGCAACATAGGACCCATAGCGGGTAAGTGGACTCCTGGAGATAAGAGTGCTGAGACGAATTGCTTTGTCCTGCAGCTCCTGGAGCTGCTTTGTGGGGGGGGCCAGCCATAGACTTCCAGTGTCCTAAAGTCTTGTGGGCATCGTAGCTTCCAAGGCATTTGAGAGGTTGGGGTGCTTGGGTGTTTGGGTCGTAGAGAACGAAGGGTTCTACTGGGATGTGTTGGGATGGGCGTGTCAATCCATTGGGTAGTTTTTGGAACTTTAAGACATGGAAAGTGCTTTTTGTAAGCTCAAGGCGGCCGCCTGAAGTGTGCAGAAGGTTAGCCCACCTCTGGGCGTCGAACAGCATCAATTGTTGGATTTCGGGGAAGGGACGTTCAGTCTGTGCTTGCCAATCGTTGACAGCTGCATTGGTGTCATCAACAAAGCCAACAACTGTTAGGCGGACACTATACTTGGAGTCTGGACTCTCAAATCGAGCACCATGGGCCTGTCGGTCGTGCGTACTGAACAAAGTAGATGAGATAAAATACCAAAGTGCGGGCGCATTCCGTGGGCCTTGGCCCGCACCATGGACAGGGAACGATGGGCTATGCTTATAAAAAGTTGCGGATAGTCCCAGAACCGTGGATAGGTAATATTGAGCCTCTTGGAGAGTACCTGCATGGATAGCTAGGATGCGTCGGTCCATCCCATATTTGCGGCTAACCAATGAGGCAAGGTTAATAACAATCCGGTCATAGCAGGCCTCGGCATCGGCATCGAAGTGTAGCAACGTGCGTTGAGTGAGGCTAGATACTTCATAGCGGAGTTCCTCCATTAGGGCAAGAGATTGTGCTTCTGCACCCATTCGGGCCCCATACTGTCCCTTGTGGCCGAGCTCGTGTTTAGCCGAATGGTGCATCAGTGATCGCCATTTGATCCCCAAAATCATGTTAAAATCTGCTTCATACAGGTGGATGACCCGCAATCTGTTAATCTTAAACACCCCTGGATCTTTGAATATCATTGTGGTCACAATTGTTTTCCATCGGGATAAAATATACCCAGTACGAAGACAGTAGTTGATAAGGCCCAAACAAAGGTCGGCAATGCGTCTCTGTTTCCTTTTGAAAATTTCCGCCTCTTCGAAATCATCAAACCCGTTAAAATTGCCTCGAGCAAAGAGAGCCTTATAACGCCCAAGATGACGGCCTGATTTAGGAGAAGTTGATGTTTTCTCATTCCACACCTGGAAACACTCCTCGAATTCTTTGTATGTGATTTCGGCCGAGATAGTGTCTGGGGAACTAACTGCCCTACATTCGTTAAGCAGTTCCTGAACCGTGGGTCCCAAGGATGGATTGTTGTAAGTACCAGCCAGGATAGAATCAGCAGCGGCAGTGGATGCGAACCAGTTCAGGTCTTCAGATAGAGGTTGAACTGTGAAAGGGGTGCCTTGGGCCTTCCGAAAGTGAAGTTGATTTCGTAGGATGAGATATTGTTCGATAGCGGCCGGGTCCGTGATGGTACGCCACTCGACGGTCTCTTTTGTAGCCTCCTCGAGTATTTCCGGCACGTCCTCATGGGGTTCCGGCCATGAAGCAGGGATGTCCACCCTATTAAGATTTTGCCGTTCTTCCGTTGCGCTCATGAACCTTAAGGTGCGGAAGGTTCTGCGACACTCCTCCTGTTTATCGATAGCTCGTAATGTTTTTGTCCTACGGGTCGGTTGACCGTCTGGCGTACTGGCATCCCTCACGAGTTCTTGGTGTCGCAGCTTGTCTGACTGATTTGCCATTTTATGAAGTTCCGCGGTCGCATTTTGTAGTGCCTCCACCGTGAGATGCACAGAGTCATCGAGGTCGAGGCTGATTCCCATTCGACTACACCGTCGAACTATATCAGCTCTTCTGTCTTGGCCTTTCCGCAGGCCTCGTAAATGCCACCGGAGCATTGAAACACGTAGTCGTTGAGTGACAAGCACCCTGGAATACCATGGGGATCGCCTACGTCTGCATGACTGTTCGGCACAGTATCCAGCTTCTCCTACCATGGCATCAAGGAATTCCACTTGTGAAGGGTTGCATTCAGTAGAAAGCCAGTTATCGGATTTGGAGAACACATTGTTTTGGGTCAGATGGTCGTAAAATTTCTCCACAAATTGTTTCACAAGTTGGCAGTCATTTGATTTAATGCCTCGCTTGTTGAGTGGTATTGAAATCTCGGGGACATCGCCAAATACAGCCTGTGTGTCCACCTCTATGATGACGGGGCGGTGATCAGAAATGTGGATTACACCAAACGGAGCATACGCTATGCCTATAATGAAGGGCACCAAATCCCTCGAGATCAGGACGGAGTCTATTCGTTCGGTACCTTCAGCAAATGTATTGAATTTTTGATGGTCGGGGTAGTGTTGTTCCCAGACATCTACAAGGTCCAACCGGGTGCATAGGTGTTGGATTGTTGAGAGAGGTCCAGTTGGAATCTCATTCCAGTCGCCTCCAATGATTATTGAATGTCCTTTTGCTTGAATTTCTGAAAGAAAGCTGTCTAAATCCTCACGGAAAGCTGCGCGCGGATGTGTATCAGTTCGTCCTTCAAGGTCCAATGCTCGTCTTTGTTGGTGCCAAGCAGTGCCTCCAAGATGGTTAGTAGGCTGGCGGCATACCTGATAAATCGAAATAACTGTAATTGGTGGTCGATGGGGTCGGCGGAAAGTCATGAAGCACCATCGGCCTATCCGGTCCTCCCCTCTCCCTTTTGAGTCAAGCCTGCCTGGCATATGGTGCATTGCTAGCATGCCCGTTCCACCCATGAGTCGTCGCGTATTGGGTTGCTCCGCACTGGAGCTCAGAATTTGGCTGACCTGTCCCGGGAAGTGTTGATGGATAATTTCCTTCACCTCTTGACGTATCCGATTATTCTTCATGGGTAAGTGATGTTCGGAGAGGCCCACCAGAGAGATTTCAGAGTCGCTGAAGCTGGAGATTAACTCTGGGAGGGAGTGGTCCAGGGGCAGATCCTCACGACATAGGCCATGGACGTTCTGGAAAGCGATTCTTGTCCGCCCGGAAGGAAGCGGTCCTTGGACCGCCTGGTTACCATACCACAGAAAGTAATCAGTGGTTTGAGGTGGTTTAGTCAATCGTGTCTGTCGGTATCGTAGATTTGGTGGGGGAAGTCGGGCTCTGTTTTGTGTGGCTAGGTTAGGCAAGATAGTGGGGGGGTCTCCAGGAGATTGTGCCCTAAGGGACATTATGGGAAGCCGCCGGCTTCCTCCATTTCCGCATCACTTGGGCGGATTGGGGAGCCTGGCGTGCGAGGTGTAACCTGGAAGGGTTCTTCAATCCTGGTTTGTTTTCGGGGGGGCGAGGGGGGCTGGTTCGTAGTACCGGTTGTGGTGTTGCCCATTCTGGTAACCAAAAGATTTACCGCATTGGTGATGTGATGAACGTTGCGTGCAAGTTCTTCAAATTCTGCCTGGGTGGAAAAGCGCTTTTGGGTCTCGGAACTAAATTCCTCGAACTTCCTTGTTGTCACGGAACTGAATTCCGCAATGGTCTCCTTCAAGGTAGTTGTTGCCACTGTTTTAAATTGTGTCTCCATTCGATTGATTTCACTACTAAATTGTGTCTGCATTTCAGCCACCTTTTTCTCCTGTGCCATTGTAAACTTGGATAGTTCATCAGCAATGATGGTACGCACAGTTTGATCGTCCAATGTAAAAGTATCATCTGCCTTGGTGGAGTCGCCAGGTGGGTTCGGGGGCAGAGAGTTCAGGCCGGGGAACGTAGATTGGTCCGATGTGTTGATGACGATTGATACAGGGGGTCCCCGAGACCACGCGTTCAGACGGGGAACTGGGTCATATGAGGCTTCGTCGTCAGATATGTCAAAGGTCCTGGCAGAGTATTTGCCTCGATGATCGGACCCTGCAGCGCGAGTGTTGTGAGGGGCTTGATAACGTCGAGGATAAGGTCCTGTCGTGTCCGTTGAGTAACCATGTAGGAGTTCATCAACCCATTTGAGCATATTCTCATAGTTGCGTTTATCAACAGACAAATTAACTTGTGACTCCAAGGCATGGATGTTAACTCCAAGGATCGTTTGCTTAGCCTCTAGGATTTGGAACAGTGGCTGGTTAGTCCTTGGTCCTGAGGGAACGGGGGACGAAAGATGCTGTCGAGTCACATTCCGGATGGGAATGTTGCGGTGGTTGTCAATCCATTTTGCCTGGGAACGGGCAATCCTTGCAAAAGTGGTCGGATCATCTTTCTTGAGGCCATAGGGGATATAATTCTTGATGGGATTTTCCCCCAGCACACACGTGTCCATAAGAATTGTGGCCACAGGAAAGAACGACTTGGGGACCCGAATAGTAATTACTGGGGTAGAAAAGGTTTTGCTTTGGGAATCTTGACCTGGCATCACAGATTTCTCTACACTAATTGGGATCTGGATCCTATCATACTCCGTGTTGGTGAGGGCTCCGGACTCAACAGCCTGCTGCAAGGTGCGCTTTACGTTGGGTTCGTCCGATTCGGTCAACACGGACAATGCCTGATTCCATTCAAGGCAGAGCTTTGCGCGGAGGGACTCAAAACATGCAAAGCGGGGGTGGACCTTTATAAAGTATCCCAAGAGGGACATGTCGAGTCCGTGTTGGAAGCCCATAGGGTGGAGACGGAGGAAAAGCCGGTGCTCGCGGAGCCAATCATAGGAGATCGCCATCTTCAGTTCTTCCAATGACGCAGAGCTGCGGAACGAGAAACCCATCAACACTTTGGACCCTTCCCGCACCTTCACAGATTCCACCATAAATTGCCTAGCAAATTGTTCACTTTCGAGCAAACCAAGGCCTTCAACCGAAAACGCTTGCCCTTCAGTGTCCAAAAAGGTGATCCCACCAGTCGTCGCAGCGCGCTTGATGAGGGTGGTGAAGAGCGGGACCAAGTTAACACTTTTCACTGCCGAAGAGAGATTCCACTCCACTGCCACATTAGACACCTTTTCAGGGCGCGAGGCAACATGTACAGAGTACGGGTTGGTCTTGTTGGATGCTGTAGAGGGGGGCATTGTAGTTACCAGTTTGCTGTAAAAGCTAGTAGATTTCCTACTGTGTTCCTACGGCTAAGTTTATCGCACTTCTGCGTTTTCCACATGCGGAAAAGTATAGACGACAATAGTTAATGATCGCTAGATCCTTTTCAGAGAATATTCCACAGGAATGGGCGTACTCCATGATGTAAACATCGTGACGGCATTCCCGAAGTGGAGTGTGGGATGTATCGACTCGAATGACGGCATTAATGTAAGACAAAAATTCCCGCAGACTCTTTAACCATCGGCATTCGAGGTATGGGATAGAGGTCTTGACATTTTCAAGGAGCGGAGTACCATAGCCGGATTGCCATTGTGCCCAGATTAACGTCATTCGGAGAGTGGAAGAGATGACTGTGGAAGTTCGCCAGTGTTTGAGAAAGTGAACTACCTGACCTTCGCCTTGGAGCAAGTACCAGGGAAGGAAACCGCCACCAGCATAACTGGTAGGGCCGTAGATCAACGCCCGAGCAGTATGCCTGTTGTATCCACATTTAGCTATGATTTTTCCGGTAGACTTTGCTTGGGCCTGGTCCAACAGTTTCTTTGGGAAAACGATTGAGGAAGTGTGTATCTGACACTAGGAATGAAAACTGTATGATATGCCAATTGAGCGCCATAGCGACTAATAGGACTGAGCGCTATCAAAATTGCAAGATGGTCTGCCTTTTGTTGCAAATCCTGTAGCGCAAACCGGTGTGATGAGCTGTAGGGAGATTTGTGGTGACCCAGGGTTTTATGGGATTCAAAAGCACGTTTGGATGTGATCGGGATAACTGTCTTCGTCTCGGCGTCCTGGAGACGTATCTGTTCATGATACTTTGCAATGGAGGGGACTGGTCGTCCGTTAGGCAAAAATTCAAAATGTAAAACGTGAAAAGAGCATTTGGAGAGCTCAAGTTTCCCCCCCGTGCAGAATAAAAGGTCGTTCCACAATTGGGCATCTTCTTCCATTCGGCGAAACTGATGTGCGAGTGGTGCTTGTGAATTTGGTCTAAAGTCGTTGCTAGTCCCCGTGGAATCATCCACGAAACCCACCATCGCCAAATAGACTTTGTATTTCCCGTCGGGTGATACGAAGGTTGCTCCATGTGCTTTTGCTGCGTGCAGATCGAACAGCGTGGAAGAGATGAAGAGCCAGATGCTAGGGGAGTTGCCACTGCCCTGTCCTGTCCGGTGAATGGGGAATTGGTGTTCGTGGGAGTAGCTCAGGTCTGAGATTCCAAACGTAGTCTTAAGCCGGAACTGCGCCTGCTGCAGCATGGTAGCGTGAAGTGCCACTATCTGTCGATGCATCCCGTATTTCCTATTGATGATGGAGGCCAACGGGACCACTATGCGGTCATAGCAGCTAGTGGCGTCGTTGTCAAAGTTGAATAGCGTTCTGCGGGTCAAGTAGGATAGGTCGTATTTGAGTTCCTCGAGGAGTGTGAGAGATTGGGCCTCGCAGCCAGGGCGTCCGCCATATTGTCCTTCGTTTATAAGTGCGTGGTTGGATGCGAAATGCAATAAATTGCGCCACTTAATAGCCAAGACTGCATTGAAATCCGCCTCATAAATGTGGATCACTCGAAGCCGATGGATCTTGTAGTTTCCTGGTTCCTTAAATATCATCACATTAACAACTGTGCGCCATCTGGTGAGTGCGTACGTGTTGCGTATGCAATAATTGATTAGTGCAAGCTTGAGGTGTGCAATGGATTCTTGTTTTGTAGTAAAGGACGTCTGGTTGGTGTCGTCAACGGTCGCGTCGTTGTGCATGTTTGTGTCGTCAACGGTCGCGTCGTTGTGCATGTTGATGAACAGAGCCTTGTACCGGCCAAGGTGCCTTCCTGACGGGGATGTTGTGGTGGATTCGCGCCAAGTTCTAATCTTTCCTCGGAATTCGTCCATGGTTACTTCCTGAGGGATAGAGTCCAGAGTGGTGCTTGCTCGACATTCTCTGAGGAGATCAGCGCATTGTGGGATGTCGCTGGTGTACCTGTAGTTTCCTTGGAGAACACTCTCCGTTGCTTCTGATGTTGCTTGCCAGTCAAAGTCTTGTGATAGAGGAGTCGTCGTAAACGGTGTTCCTTCTGCCTGCCCAAAGTGCGATCTGTTACGGAGCATCAAGTAATACTCTATTTCCTGTGGTTCTGTCACAAGTCTCCAATCAGTGCATGTTTTGGGGTCCTCTAGTTGCAAGAGCGATAATACTGGCAGCCCGAGAGGTGGCCAGCTCCTAGGGATTTCGAGCTTGTCTAATTTGGAGTTGTGAAAATCGATGATGAGGGGTCGGTGGTCGCTTGGATTTACGAACTCAAAAGGTGCATATCCAATTCTCTTAATACTGGTGAGTACTCTGGGTGTGACCAGCGCCACATCTATCCTTTTCCTTCCATTAATGTGTGTGCCGAATTCACTGTGATTAGGGAACGTGTATAAGAATGGATCAGTCAATTGATGTGATGTTGCAATTTGTAGGAGCCCGGATCGAGTGTCTAGTAAAGATTCATTGAAGTCCCCTCCAAGGATTATATGGTGATTTAGTTCTTGTAGCGTTTCAAGGAACTGATGCAGGTCTTCGATGAAAGCTTTACGAGGGTGTATATTGCGTCCGACCATATTTAGGGCACGCTGTTGTTGGTGAAAGGCGGTGTTTCCTATCATGTTCGTTGGTCGAGGACACACTTGGTAGACCGATATAATGGTTAGTGGGGGCAGGTTCTTACGGCGAAGCTGAATGTAAGTCCAGCGGCCTAGTGGATCGCCTCCTCTTCCTTGGGGTTCTAACATGCTTGCCGTATTACCTAGCAGCAATATCCCAGTTCCACCTGGCTTGTATTGGTTCGACGCCTGGTCAGCGCTCGAGTGCATTTGAATTGTGGACGGACCTTCGAATGTACGCCGTAGGATATCCTTTGCCGTTTGATAAACTCTAAATTGGGCCGTATCGAGGCAGTGTCCGCTTGAATGTCGACTTGGTGAAGAGATTGATTGTGGATGAACATTTCCACGCCGTCGGGTCCGTGGAGTGACAGGTGTCGTACGTTTTGAAACATGGGCTCTTAGCAGTCGAAAGGTCGCTCCCTTGCCAAGCAGTTTCTTGATCCCGTCGCGCTCGTTGTACATGATTGTCTGCCATCAGAGAAAGATTCCTTGGGAACATTTTAATCTTCGCACCCCTCCATTTCCTCTGCAAGGTTGGAGGTGGCGCTGGATACTGGGGATTCTTGGGTGAAGATTTCTTCCAAGTTGACTGGTTTCATCGGTGTTAGGTTGTGTTTGGTACGTTTGAGATCTCGGGCGGCGGGACTTTCGTTAACTACTGTGAGAGTCGAGCCATTTTTGAACATAGTGATGAGAGTGTTCAGTTGGATAGAAATCGTGCTGATTTCTTGCTGAAGAACTGCATGATCTGTTTTTGTGACCAATGGGCTTTCTTCTTTGACCAGGGCCTGGTACGTTTGGATGGCTACTTGTTTCCCGAGGTTCTGCATTTGTGCTTCAACGGCTTGGATCTGCTGTTGCATTTCCTTTTTAAGTTGTGCAAGCTCCTGGCGGTGTTGATCTTCCATTTGCAGTATGCACGCTTTGGTACGCCCTTTGATAAGGGTGGAGGACATAGATATGTCCCAACGGTACCTACAGGTAGTAGGTATGATAGCAATACATCCCTTGGTAGGGATGGTGGACATATGTAGTGTCCCATCATAGCTACAGATGGTAGGTACCATGTAGCAGAACAATATTCTATACTCGTACCTGTGGACGATAGGTACGATGTATGTACAAGTAGTCCTGCATGGACATACCCTCATGAAGTGTACTGAGTGCACGAAGGCTACAGGAATGTACCAAGGGCACGAGAGGCTACACAAATGTACTAGGGCTA
>SWEM01000786.1:0-12060 GCA_019593585.1 Nitzschia palea | reverse complement strand
TGTCTAATTGGGCCTGTCGTTCGGTGAACACTGCCAGCGTGATGGGCTTGTCGTACTGGCCGCCTTGCCACAACCGCAGCCCCTCCTGGAGATGTCCTTCGAACAGGCCCGGTGGCACGGTGATGGACGCCGAGGTGAAAAACACCTCCCCCTTGCAAATGCCGGTGTGGCAGACGCAGCCTGGTGGCATGGGCCCGCTCAAGAGCGCCTGGCCCTTGGTTGTCGGTATTTGAAAGGGAAGGTGGCCCAGGTCCACGCTCGGCGCCAGTGCCTCGCGCATCCAATGGACGATGCCGCTGTGGTCGGATATCCGGAACTCGTACGGATAAATGTCCACGACCAAGGCCCGCGGGGGCAGCCACAGCAAGTTGGCCAGCGCACCGCCATGGATGAGCACGTAAATGTCGGTGTTGTGGGCCACGGCGAGCTGCTCCACCACGGACAAGTGGGCCATGTCCACCACCCGCGGCGGGGCCCCAAGCACGGCCGTCAGTTTCTCCACCACTTCGTCCAGGTTGCGGATGATGCGCGTGGAGGAGCGCTGCACCAACGTCACCCGCGGGGGGCCTTGCCGGTGGGCGGGCCTTTCTTTGTCTTCCTCAATGCCGTAGCGCTGGAACACCAGCCGCCGCAACGCCACCGCGGCATCTGGGGGATTGAACAACCCCGTCGGGCGGTCCAGGGGCTGGCAATGGCCCCAATGGGCGCAAGAGGCCTGCGTGCCCGCAATGAGTTTGGTGACGCGGTACGCCAGGCCTGAGGGCTGCATCATGGCCACCTCGGGCAGGTACGCCTGCCAAAAGTTCTTGTCCAAGGGCGCGCCCCCGTGGCCGTCCATCAGAAAGAGGCCCCACCGCCGTTGCTGCAGGCTGCGCAACGTCTCGGCCGCGTCGATCGACAAGTTCCCCACCCGCCGCATCATAGCAGTGGCGGGGATCATGTCCTCGAAAATGGCGTGGTACGCGTTGTAAGGGTTCAGGCGGTGCAAGGCCACGCCCAGGTCGAACCGCGGCGTGTCGGCGGTCTCCAGCAGCAGTTGGGAAAACGCCGTCGTGTTGGAGACCACGTGGACCTTGCATTCGTCGACGTAGAGGGGCGGTTTGTTGACCGCCGAACACAGCATGGTGGGCACCGTGACGTTGGCGTCTTCGTGGTAGAGCCAGATGGCCCCGTCCTTGACAATCACGTTGCGGAACACGCACTGCCGGGTCTCCGTGGAGTCGCCGTGGCACGCAAACGGGGACCACGTCAACGCCGGTAGCAGGGGCGCGTCATCTTCCCTGCCATTGCCCCGCAGCCGCCAGTAGGTGTCGGCCAGGGCCGCCAGGGCCAACAAGAGCACAAACAGGACGTTGCGTTTGGCCGCCCGCGTCGCCCACGGCCCTTTCGTCGACGAGGTAGTCTTGAGCGTCGCGCCGGGACCTGTTGGGTCTGGGGAAAGCAGTGGGAATCAGAGTCAGGTGAGTCTACGGCGTCACGCTGGTAGGATGTGGAAGGGTGTACTCTCTGTGCATTACCTGGCTCCATGAGCATGGCCTGCTCCTGGTGGTGGTTGGGCTTCATGGCTGTAGCGCCGCGTGGGTTTTGGTACGGGAACACGATTTGATTTGGTGGTTACTTCTAACCGAATTAATAATGATGTGTCGAGGACACGGTTCCTCCTGGACCGAGCGTCACTATGCAGAATCCCCCCGAAAAATGTTATCTCCCAAGGCCCCCTACCCCAAATATGCATGATTGGCTGGTCATCCGTGGCAGGATCCACGAGTGCCGAGGATCACGTCCTTGCTTACTTTAGTACAGGTCTTTTTAGGGGACCCTGCCCCACCACGCAGTAGCACATTCTCAGCCCCCAAAACTTTTATCGGCACATTTTTCCCGTTAGTAGCGCATTTTCTGTGGAGTAGCACATTTTCGACCGTTGCAGCACATTTTCTTCGGAGTGGCACATTTTCTACCGCTGTAGCACATTTTTGCCGTTAGTAGTACATTTTTACGGTTAGCAGCAGTTTTTTCCACATGTACCGGAACTTGCGTACAAGTACCCGAGATGCAGTGGCACATTTAGATCAATACGAGTAGATTTAAAAAATTATGGCACATATAAAAATTTAGTAGCACACACAAAAAATTCTAAAATCAAGAGCACATTTAGATTGTCTAGGCACATTTCAGATCCCCATAATTATAGTGGCATATTCCAACGCCCTCCACCTTCAATCCTCGTTGTGTTCGAATTAATCGATTCTTGGAAAGCAGGACACTGGTAGACGGGCGAACAACAGGGCCACTACCAAAGGGGGGCATTACCGGGATTGGTGGGTTTTTGGTTCAGGGTGCAAGGAGTGACGCCCGGTCCTGATCGTGATACTCTTACATCGCTTGTAGCAGTAGAGTGGGTACGTACTAACAAAAAGAAGCTACTAGTCTCTTATCGGGGTGCCCGGTGTCAGTTAGAAAGAGTGAGGAACCAGCCTTCGGCGATGATCGTCCGACACAAAATGCTCATAGAAAATCGTGCCAAATGTTACTCCAACGCTAGACGTTCAACGGCCTTAACCTAACGGCCCCTCCGTCAGTCGTAGTAGTCATCTACTACGACATGCTCACATAGCATGGTAATTTATGTTGATCCCTACCCCGACGGCCGGCGCACGCCAGCCAGCTCCCGCCGTTACAACGTTAGCCGCCAACGCGCCAGCCGACCAAATGCCGTTAGGAATCCCCAGTAGCACATGTTGAGTACCGCCATGACCGCGCCCGGCAAGCCGCGCCAGCATCAGAGAGTCAGAATATGTTAGTTTGCGCGTGCTTGAGATAACAGAAAATCTTGCGTATGAGACAGTATTTCCTGTCGACTGTCGACAGATATTTCTGCTTCACATTTAATTGTTCCTTATTTTTACATATTACAAGGGGGACCTGGGTTGATTAAAACTTTTTTCGTGTGCGCATGCAGCGCAGTCCTACATTTAACGGTGTACTGTACGGCAAATGTAACTACTTTCTTACATAACCATCCGCGTGATAACTGTCACTAGGAACGAGTGGTCGACTGTGCCTGGACATTCTCCAGATGTTCGCAGTCGAATCGGAGCAGATGGTCGCGACTGACGTCACTGCTGGATACTGCATGCTGCGTGTAGCAACAATAACCACGATTACGATTGCATTGTGCATGACAGTCATAACAATCTTGCATACCGGTAATATTCACGGTTTTCGTAGGGCGTGATTCAACACATCAATGACTGTATTCAAGAACGATGGTGTTGACAAGCAAGTCTCGCAAAAGCTGAAATGTAATTGCAAGTTTGAATAAAATTAAATAAAATGCAAGAGACTAGTAAAAGTATGTATGTAAACAGTTGCATGTAAAGTCCATTTAGGTTTACAGTGCCGTTCGTGACTTGTGATCAGTTTTCACTGCATAAGAGACTGAATGCCTCCTTGTTGCAGCCAATGAATAATATCTGGCTGGATCGTCAATGATCTTGTAACGCTTACAATGACTACTACCCATCGTAGTAGCCAGTAGTAGGGTACTACAATATCTTGGCTGGTTCTTCCTGATAATTCAATGAATTCTGTTTACGTCAATATCGAAGAGGGTGAGACAAGTCCATTCATCCTTGTGATAGAACAAAAAAGCTCACGGAACTCACACACTATAATGTCCACTGCAATCTTTCTCGACGCAAAGACTCGGCCAAAACCTCGGAACTTCGGTCAACATCTGCAATCAACGTCAAGCGTCAAGATACTCATATTGTCCTTGCAACACCAACGAGATCATCAATCAAGTTCTGGATCTACTCAAAAATGTCAAATCAAACGTTGCCCCCTGCACTAAGAATGTCAAAGGTGGTGAGATTAGTCTTATCAGATTGAAGAGCATGAGTTGGAACTTACAATGTCAACTCCGTTGCAAGCATTGCAAGTGAATCGGGGAACAGTCACTCTATGGCAGCACTTCAGATGGTCAGCAAATTCCGTCACAAAGAAACACGAGCCATTACAAATGAATCGAGCAAAAGATGGGCAGTAAATCAACTCAGATAAATAGACTGATGCAACTCACAAGGTAGCGCTCACAGCCTGACTCACCATGGCACTCGAGATTTCATTGTGAATGTCAACGCATCGGAAATGGCAACAAATGTGCCGATTTGAACTTTCGAGATGGAAGCGGGATGGAAGCGGCGCGGTTGACGCGCCAGTTTTGCAATCAACTGAACTTTCTGTAGAACATTTACCACGAACATACCGGTACTACTACCCTACTGGGAATGGACGTACAAGGAACCAGGACATACCATGGGGTACCTTGTCATGTACCTATTGAACAAACCTTGGAGCATTCACTCACAGAAACTACTTTTTCGACGAGTACATGGTACATGAAACCATGACTCGTCATCACAATTCTCATCAAAAAGTCATCCATCCAATGCTTTCAAGCCAATCCACCATGATAAAATAACATATATAAGTATATTGAATAACAATACAAGCCTCCAGAATGGTCAAAGCTGTTTCGTACGTACCGATCTATCATGAATAGTACTCGACGAGTACATGAAACCATGACTCGTTATCACAAATTTTGTCAAACTGTCATCTATCCGTCGCTTTTAGCCCATTCCATCATGATAAAATAACATATATAAGTATATTGAATAACAATACAAGCCTCCAGAATGGTCAAAGTTGTTGAGAACGTACCGAACTATCATGAATAGTACTCGACGAGTACATGAAACCATGACTCGTAATCACAAATTTTGTCAAACTGTCATCTATCCGTCGCTTTTAGCCCATTCCATCATGATACAATAACATATGTGAGTATATTGATGATGAATAATAGCATCCGGAACCGTCAAGATTGTTGAGAACGTACCGAACTATCATGTAAGGTGCTCATTGAGTACGTGAAAACAGGACTCGTGATCACAAATGTTAACTAAAGGTCATCCATCCGTCACTTTTTAGCCCATTCCATCATGATACAATAACATATGTGAGTATATTGATGAAGAATAATGGCATCCGGAACCGTCAAAGTCATTGCTGACTTACCGAACTATCATGAAAGGTGCTCGTTGACTACTTGAAACGATACTCGTGATCACAAATGTTACCTAAATGTCATCCATCCGTCACTTTTAGCCCATTCCACCATAATGATACAATAACATATAACTTGTTGACGTCGCTTGAAGTCAATATTCCTTGCACCACGTAGAGTAGGAGTTAACATGTAGACTTCCTGCTTTGTCGCATGACCGGGAATCAAACAATCAAGCAGCTAGCATAGACCTCTTGATAGCTGGCTGACTTATCAAGTTGTTGATTGTATGTAGGAGGGGACTTGCAACATGAAATCGAATGTAGTCGCGTTGTTGCAACCAGGACGGAACGTTCGATGGACTTTCAAACCCAAGCTTGTTGAGTCGTTGAACTAATGACAGATCAAGAAAAGCCCCATCAGAAACCCGCCCACAGCCTCTTACGGTGACACTCCACAAGGAGGACGATCATCATCAGAAGGTGCTTCACGTACCAACAGTCAGGACAAGCATTCTGGAAGCAATTACCAAGCCCAATCGTCATACGTAGCGACACTAAATTGTACTTGTCACAGGAAGGAAACACAATTGACATGATGCACATGTACCAGTAATTATATTTGATGATAGTGGATGTATTCCAAATTGAAAAATAGTAGGAGCGAGAATGAGAGTGCTGGCAATGAGGCAAAGACTCATAGGGTCGTTTCGATCCGTTGATTCTGTGTAGGTGATCATAGTTTTCCTAGCCTGACACAACAAAATACATGATTCATGAGTACCAGTGAGTATATTTGATGATAACAGATACATAAGAAAGAACTATCCAAATGGTTGTGAACTTACCTTTCGAACAATACGAGATGGAGTATCATCGACGAACTTGCTATTTCGTCAACTGAACCGACACGTAATCATAGTTTTCCTAGCCTGACAGAACAAAATACACGATTCATGAGTACCGGTGAGTATATTTGATGATAACAGATACATAAAGAACTATCCGAATGGTTGTGGACTTACCTTTCGAACAATATGAGATGGAGTATCATCGACGAACTTGCATTTCGTCAACCAAACCGACACGTAATCCTACTAGTTTTCCTAGCCTGACACAACAAAATAACGATTCATGAGTACCAGTGAGTATATTTGATGATAACAGATACATAAAGAATTATCCGAATGGTTGTGGACTTACCTTTCGAACAATACGAGATGGTGTATCATCGACGAACTTATCGAAATCGAGCATTCAATGTTTGAAGTATTGAAGAAGAACAATCAATGAAGCAAGCCTGCCCATTTTGTTTATTAAACGTAGTAGTAGGAAGGGAAATTGCGGTGGAGACTCGGTTGTAGTCCTTTCAAGTCACTGAACAATCATCAGCGAGAAATATTCCTTGCAAACGACGGCCTTGATTCAGAAGGTACAAATGGACGGGTCGAAAAAAGGTGCAGCGGCACGCGATGATGAAATTTTGCTGTTCGTCAGCAGGGATGACTCTGTGTTCATACACTCATCAGATGACTGTCGCATATGAAAGATCCAGAAACGTTGTATAGGAGCAACCACCTTCAAAAGCCTTCGCTCTTGGTGTGAGAAAATTTCATGAAGCCTGGCGTCAAGCAGAAGATTTCGTCAAGGCACCTGGGTTGGCTTCGGTTGGTTCCGATGACTTTTCTCCAGTGTTCGTGACCGGGCGTTCCAAAGATTCATGACAAGTACCTGGTATACCAGGTATGGTAATACCTTGGTGCGGTACCTGGTACGTTGTGTTGTGGTCAACTTAGTACCTGGTACGGATGATTTCTGTCGACAAATCATATGGTACTTGCATGCGATGCCGCTTTTCTGTCGACAGGCATGAAATTTTTAAATGCAATGCTTGCTTTTCAGCCCACCCCTTGTTATGACTGACAAGCGAAATTATTCTGCATCAGAATAAATGAAATATTTGAATGTTATGCAAACCATAACTTGAATGTTGGCTAAATGACACATTTAAGCGATATCTCGACTATGATAACAGAAATATCTTGTCACAAATGTATGTCACATTAAAATCTAGATTGATTAGCGATTCTTCAGAAAATTCAAGAAAAACTTAAATGTGTTGGCAGGCGAACCTGTCGCAGCAGCCAGAACTTAAATATTCTGACTCTCTGATGTTGCTTCATCAGCGCGTGATGATGATGATCATGCAGCACCATCATCATGCATACCATGATACTAAGTTTGCATTAAGCATCGTCGATGCCTCTGTCAGGTGGCACCAGCCAGGTCTGCTTCAAATAGGACAGCACGACAAGATCAACATTTACGTTTACGGCAACAAGGATGATCATGCAGCCATATTGCTTGTCCTCGAAAGGAACAATCAGCATGATGATGTAGTAGTGGTGGTAGCTAGTAAGCAGCATCAAGATCATGATCGTTCTTCTTACTGTTAGCGGTACCGGCAATCATCATGGCTCATGGGAGCTAGCAGTTGGAGGCAAGCAACAAGAAGAACAAAACAGGCTCGTGAATGAAAATACGGCCACCTAGCATCGTGCACTTTGATAAATTATTGATCGCATCGATTTACTCTACTGTCTCGTGGTGGTTGGTTCTTTGATGTTGCTTGGTGGCTGCATGATGCTTGCGTGTAAGCAAGAATCCTGGTAGGACGTTAGTACTAAATTCAGAGACTTGGGTTTCACAATGATTGGCTGCTCCTACTAGTGCTGCATCCTCACCACGATTTGTTTGATCATATGAGGATGAGCCACTCTTCTTGCAGTCCACTCTCCTCACCACGCCCCTTTACCACTTTCCTTGGTTCAAGCAATGCTAGCGGAGTCATCGATCAAGCAATTTTGTGGGTGTGTCGTCGTCGTGCTGTTAGTACAACCAAACTGCTTGTTTTTCCTCCACATCATTTACCGCCTCTTAATGCTGGAGGAATGGTAGTGTCAGGCGGCGGTTGCAAGCGGCAAATTATCTTGCGGGTTTTTGATACCTGTACAAGTTGGGCAGTAGGACCATGTACCGGTAGTATTTTCATCTATAAATCGTAATATATAGTACTAAGTTAGTACTACTTGACGCATGAAAAAGAAACCATCTGCCGGCAATTTTGCCTAATGACAAGTGAGCTACAGTCGATGCAACTCCGAATTTCTGCGACTATGAAGGATTATCCAAAATTAACCACACGACAGTCCGTGCTCAAGCAGCTTGGGGCAATAAAAAGGCTATCATTTAAAAGGGAGAATTTTCAGTACGTTTCGATAGAAATCAGCCTGAAGATGGTTAGTTAATGGTCAGAAGTCTGATAGTGACCGCTCACACGGCGGTGTTCGTTGCAAAACGCAAAATGTATAAAAGATATAAGCTTCCTCTTGGCAATAAGTTTTTGAACAATCAGGGGAAAAATACTAAAAGCCGGACTTTCGAAAGACCTTCGCGTTCCGCCTTCAATATTAATTTCTATATACTTAGCGCCAACTCTGGCATTCGATAAATCAAGCCGAGCAATAACATCTTCATAATATTGCAACATACAAGGTCCCCTTTCCTAAATGGTCGACTCCACAATTCGCAGCAATTTCTGTGTCGAGCCGGCAGAAATGGCTTGGATGTACGGCGTTTCGAAAACTATGTAGTGCCCATGCCTTCAAAACTGGTTTCCTGAAGCTTCGGCGGATTGTAGTCTTCACGCAGTGAAGGAGTAGTTACCAAACAACTCGCTCAAAATCCCAACAACAATGTGGGTGACAAGAAACGGGCGTACAAGGTAACAGCGCGAGTGTCTTGGTAACGGCGACACACAAATTCGTGCCGCCCTTCCTCGGGACCTCCCATACGAGATTATATTAGGAGTCAATACCCGAGGTAATTCTGAGATGTCAGGTCATCAGAGACAAGAGATGGTTATCACGAACAAGCCGTCGTGTGAAATGGACATTCAAGAAAGAGGAAAGAATAGAGAAGGTGAAGAACAAGAGAAGAAGCGCTCCTTGCACAAGAACTTCGAAAAGTCGATCAGTCCACCTCGAAAGAAAACCAAGTTGGATACAAACGATGTGATCCCTAAAAAGTCTTCGTTACAATCTCCATGTGTGGAGACCATTGCAACCGCTTCTAAAGAAGCAAAGTCTTCATCATCACCACCGCAGGACTTAATCTCCTGTGACCACTACCACGAACCAACCGAGAAAGATGTTGTGTTCGGAAAAGGCCGATTTATTCAAAACCTAGAGGGGAATGTCAGATTGAGAAAACTTATCAAGTCGCACTTCGATCAATATGAAAGTGCAGATTGTCCTCAGGATAAAACTTTGATGGCTATGAGGCTGGTTGTTGACATCAAAGAAAGTGGTGGTAAATTTCTCAAGGAGGATGCGTCTGCACCTGGAAAGTACGTAGAGGTCAGCTCAATAACTGCACGGGAAAAGATTGCCGCTACTTTTCACAGCCACAGGCGCCGCAGCAAGCAAAGCAAGATGGACGCAACTACCAATGAGTCGAAACAAATGACTTTCACTAGAAGTCCTGAAGCAGGAGTAAGACCATCCATGTCGTCGCTGGTAGGCGCAATGGCAACGGAGCGAAGCCGCCCCTTCCTCGGTCCTTCCAGTGTCATGGAATTGGGTTTGGGGCGTCAAGGCAAGTTGTTCGGCTCATCGCCGGTGTACACTTCCAGTTTGTTGCAACATGGATTGAATCTGTCGTCGAGGAGGGCCTTCTTTGAATCATCATCAGGGGAGATAGCAAGGATATCACGGCATGTAACAAATGAGATTCCTTTGAAGGGATCGTTCGTCTCTGGCTGTGATCGATTTGATGTTGAAAAGTACATATTGGCAGCGTCGCGGGAGGACAAGATGTCGCGAAAGACGATGGGCAACCCGAAGGTCGGTAGTTCTATGTATCCAATAATATTGCACGAGGACATGCCGGGACAGGCACCTGGGAACAAGAGCAGACCGAATTTGCTTTCCGCCCGTACCGTTTCTGCCGGTTTTGATGCAACGAATACGCAAGCTCGCTTACTGTTAGCTTCACAATCTGATTCGAAGATCATCAAGAATAGTCGCTCTTCAACATCATCCTCGTCGCAAAGAGTGTCATCGCTTCCCATTGGAACTTCCTCACAAAGATTGTCGCCTGCGCGAGCAATCCGTACGGAACCAAGGGCTTCTTCTGGCTTGGAAACTTCCTCGGAACACCCGTCTCATTGTACATCACAGGAATCCCTACAAGCACAACTATACCGCGAAATGGGACTTCCAGGCCTGACCTATTTATTGTATATTCTAAGATTATCACTTTCAATCCATTATTTTGCTCTATTTCTCTGACACGCCTCAGGAAATTATTATTTGTATCAATGTGTTCGATATGTCTATTCTTCATTAGGTGGCCGAATGTGGCTGCCTCAAACGGATCCGTTGTTTTAATTCATTTTTGAGATAACTATTCCACGACCTATGACCTCTACTTGAAGCAAGAACGAGTATTTTTTCCCTATTTTTTGCAACCATGCAACTACCGGTAGCTCGGAACATTTGCAATATTCTGGGCATGAAGGAACTATCAACTACAATTGCAGATAGAGTCTGGTAAGTCAGCTGGCAGGTGCTGGGCGTCCTCAACAGCCGTCAAGCAAAATTCAAAATGCAATACAAGGCGACTCCAATATGATGTGACAATCATCAACTATTTAAAATCATGGGCGTTACACATTCTTTGTCAACAGAAATCTCATTAGCTGCGAATGAAAGGCCAGTCCAAGCAAATCCGGCCGACCGTGGAAGAATTCTGAGTCACAGCTAGTTGTGATGGCATCAACAGCTTTTCTGCGTCACGGCATGGTTGTCTCAAGGATTACAAGTAACCCTGGTATTTTGACTTTCATGAAAGGATGTAAGGAAGTCTGTTTGCTTTTGTGCTAGGGTTGATTGATCATCATTCGACCCAACTCAAATTGGTGAGGAGCGATGGACAACATTGCCTTCACACACTATCGTTACTTGAGACATCCAAGGGGGAGTCACATATGGGTAGCTTTACCATTCACGTCAGGTACGAAAATAGCCCAATATTGGATTTACTTAATAATTCAGGGAGTGCCAGGCTATTGTTGCGACGTGAAAAAGGTTCGAATGTCCAAGATATATGAACGTTTTGGCAATAAGTTTTAAGCTAATGAAAAGCGACCCGTGTCTTTCTTCACCTTTCAGTTCAATAAAAATGTTGGGACTTTGGGACCAACAAGAAACGCACATGTTTCTTAAATAAGCACGAGCACATACATATTGCATTATCTATGATCTCTTTTTTCTAAATGGTCAACTCCACAACTCCCAGCGCAAATCACTTGATGTCAACGTCGAAAACGACGTATCGCCCTATCCCCCATGCTCTTTCCGTGAACTGCGGACACAACCGGCTACCTGTCGGGTTCCTCAGATATTGCGCATCGACGACAAAGTAAAAGAGAAGTACAAGTGCCAAGCAGAAACTCAAACGCAACGACTTCTTGGTACCGCGCCGATATCTATTTCCCACACAAATCCTCGGGACTTCCGCAACTAGGCACCCACTTGCACTAGCACGACGAATATCATAAATCAGAGTCAAGAGATGGCTTTCACGAACAAGCCATCGTGTGAAATGGACATTCAAGAAAGAGGAAAGAATAGAGAAGGTGAAGAACAAGAGAAGAAGCGCTCCTTGCACAAGAACTTCGAAAAGTCGATCAGTCCACCTCGTAAGAAAACCAAGTTGGATACAAACGATTTGATCCCTAAAAGGTCTTCGGTACAATCTCCATGTGTGGAGACCATTGCAACCGATTCTAAAGAAGCAACGTCTTCATCATCACCACCGCAGGACTTAATCTCCTGTGACCACTACCACGAACCAACCGAGAAAGATGTTGTGTTCGGAAAAGGCCGATTTATTCAAAACCTAGAGGGGAATGTCAGATTGAGAAAA
>SWEM01000785.1:0-12062 GCA_019593585.1 Nitzschia palea | reverse complement strand
GCGTGGCCCATACCACACGTGATCGTCTCATTTTCACAAAAACGCAAAAGATACCGAATGTGCCTGTGGAGATTTCTTCTGCCTCGAAAGTGAGGGACAACGGGAACCAAAACGGGACTGCAAAATCCACATGTGACTACTTCGACTAAGAAGGGAAATCCCATCACTTCTTTATATTTTACTTTTTTTCTCATAAAAGCAGAGTGAAATGACCTATCGCCCGTCCGAACTTGCAACTATCTAACGGAAATATACGAATCTCAAGCCAGTACAAACCACCTTTTTATATCCGCAACAGTTCCTAATAGGATCCCACTTGCTTTTGAGCGGCATCAATCAGCCATTTACTCAAATCTCGCACGGCGGCTTCTCCCATTTCGAGTATTCACTACTTCGGCCACTGCCGCTTCGAGGATTGTGCCAACTTGGTGAGAACGACGACGGCGAGAACTGGATGTATTGGGCAAAAATGGACAAACATCCTTGGGCAATAGTATCATGATGTTGGATGTAAAGAAATCATTCGAGAGTGCTTTGGCTACAAGGGTACTAGCATCACCAGCACTCCGAATGTTGGTATCTTCCACAACGACCCGAGCTGCTTGCGCACCAAGGATCTTGTCTCCCTTCCATGCTAAAAGCTTTTGATGTTGTGAAGCCTGAAGAAATCGATCTTGAGAAGGGACCATCTTGACCGCATCATGCCAGTGACGGAGGTTTGGGGGTACACGAAAAAGACTCATTTTGTGTACCATGTTTCATTCAAGAAAAAAAAGTGTCCAAAAGGCATGATTGGAGTGGATCATTTGATAGCCGCGGGGTCGACGTGCAAAATCAATCTCAATCACGAAGTTCACTGACACCGTGGAATAGTGCTCACATCATCTTGAACCTGAAACTACTCGCCTTAATGCAGATATCCACGATTTTTGAAAATTTTTCTTTCTCACGATTCTGCCAGCTGTGAGATATTGACTGTTGACATTCATGGTGATGAGGACAAGAGGCGCAGATCCCCCCCTTGTTTTGTATCCCATACCAAGGATGATCCATATTGGAATTTTTCGATCCACCAGACTCTTTGGAGGATCACTATCCTATAGGGAGAGACATTATTCCTTTTTGCGGAGTCTCATTATGACGCAGCATTACAACCATCGAGTCTGCGTAATGAGACTGAAATATTGAGCCCAATTATGTCGGTCGACTTCTGGAGTCCAAATACAGCAGCATTACGCTGCTCCAACGATCCAGCTTTGGCAAGAGCACCCCAGCTCCGCCAGTACCTGGCTGCTTCCTTCAAGCGATAAAGACCCTCGTCATGATCCTTCATTATCGACAATTGAAATTCACCGAAACGTTCACTTGCAAACGCCAAATCGTGCTGATACCCTCCACGACCAGATAACAACACTGCAGTTTCAAAATGTTTCATAGCAGCCGTATGTTTCCCTTGCCAAGCCATAGCTTCGGCGTCCAAAAGAGCTTCGTAATGCTTGACATTCGGATTGCCCTTGCGAATCCATTTTTGGATTTTCGAACGACATATCTCCCCAAGTTTGGCATAATGGTTTTTCCCTGTTTCTCTGGCAGCTGCAAAGCATGAGACACCATTCAAATACGTGTCCAGCATTATAAGAGGACTTGCTACATACGTCCTTGCCAAGTAATCGTGTCCCTTTTGGACAAGGAAATCCGCCTTTCGAATGTGTTGACCAAAAAATGTTAACAACACCCCATGAAAACAGCATACAATCGCATTCCAAACAGGTTTCGTTCTTGACACTTCATACTGTTCTTCCGTTAGGCCCTTGCCATAAATTCTAGTGGGATCATCGACATTATCCCGCCGCATCAAATTCAAGACAAGTTGACAAAGTGTCGACGTAATTTTGGCAGCCTGTGCCTTTTTCAAGTCATTCATCTGCCTCAAGTATAGCTCGATATCAGCTTCTAGACTTTCCAAGGAGGTGCCCAAGATGAACTTGAAGATGAGCCAGAAATAAATGGCATTGCTAGAAGTCTCTGTGTCCCTATCAAGAAGCACAATTATCAAAAAATGAGAGAGATCCCAAGACTCATTGTCGCCACGTTTCCAACGTAGGGCATGATCCTGGTCACTTACCCATTTTGAAATCCAATATCATATGCTTGCACTAAAGGTTTGAGACATTCTCGTAACGGCCGACTCCACGGAAATACAAAGGCATGAACATTGAAAATGTTTCGTGCTGCAGTCGCGCTTGACTCAGTCTTAGACAGGACGGACAAGGCATGCTGCCCAAACACTGCCCCACCTTGGATATCATCAAGTACCCCTGTCAAAATTAATCCAGTAGTCGCCAAACTTGAAGCGGAGTAGGCGGATAGGCCAAACTTCAAGGACCACATTAAGCTTCGAAGCATGACCAGTGGCATTCGGCTATCGTTCAATATATACAAAAAATACGAGAGGTGATCAAGAAGATTCATCAATTGGAGTCTCGCGTCATCATTCATGATGGGTAAATTGGATGGTTCGTGATGTTTCAACTTTCTCTTCACAAGAAACACGCTGGACTTAATGTTTGCCTTAACAATTGCTTGAGTCTTTGGGAATCGACAATTGAATTTAGAAAGCACTTCCAAGGTCAAAGTTGCGGCCTCTGCAACACGCGAACGATCCGCCATACCCTCAACCAAAGTATTGTAAACCTCTAACTTGCGTTCCAGAGGTATTCTATTGTTCGCGATGATAGTCTTGCAGTATTGTTCCATAACATTGAGATTGCCAAGAAATCCCTCAGCCTTGGCACCGATCGAATAAAGTTGTAATGGAACCATATAGTCGTCCTCATCCCATGCAAAATCCTCAAGAAATTCAATCCCCTTACCCGCATACTTGGCCGCACTTTCGAACGACGAAAGTTTGATGGCTTTTTTGCTGGCAACCAGATTCAGATCGGAAAGCTTCTGACGTCCATCGGTATCCAAATCGTTGGTTTGTGAGAAATTTAGAAGATCCACCACGACAAACAAGAAAATATCCAATTCCTCCACTGTTAGCTCTTTTAGAAAGATTTGCCCGATCTCTTGCATGTACAAGCACCTTTCCGATTCCGGAATCAATGTCGTTGCAGCCTCGCGGATCTTGTCATGTACCCAGGAAAACTGTAGCTGCTCACTTGAAACTCTGATAAGAAAGCCTTCTCTGGACAGTTCGTCGAGTGCCGCAAGACAATCTTCACCGTAAGATTTGTCGACATCACCCTCTGCCACATCATTTGATGATTTCGTCTTCCACGCGATTTCTATATGCCGATAGTCAAAGGTTGACCCGAGACACGCTGCCATTTTGAGCAGTTCAAGGAGATGTGGAGGAAGCATCTTGATCTGGCTTATCAACAACTGCACAACATTTTCGCATGCTGTTGTGCTTGTCTTGATTGCCTCACCATTCCATGTCCACGACAACGACCCATAGTTGAATTGGAGTAGTTGGCGATCATGCAGCATTGAGACAAAGCGCATGAGAAAGAATGGATTGCCATTGGTCTTTTCGTAGCAAATCTCCGCTAGTTCCAGCGACCGCCGTGAGTCTTCACATTGAAGGAGATCTTGTATGACATGTTGGACGTCGTGAAAATTCAAATTCTCAATTGCTAGGTGAGTCAGTGAAAGGTTCTGACTGCAACTTCTCGATTCAAGGTTATGCAGAAAACTCGTCAATATATGCTCTTCATCAACCTCATTGGAGCGATAAATGCCCACCAGCATTAGTTTCGAGGCCTCATGATCAAGTATCAATGCATCCAGTAGGTCCAACGACGATGTATCAGCCCATTGCAGATCGTCAATGACAAACACAAGTGGAGCATAGTATTTTGTTATAACCCGCATGAAGCGAACAAACGCAAACAAGATTCGATCTTTGGAATTTTGGGAGGATAACGATTTCGAAGAATTGATCAGCCTCATTTCCAACACAGGATCAGGTTTGTGTAGGATCTCTCCAAGGGTTGGGATAGCGTGAAACAATAAAGGTAGCTCATCGCCGACAGAAGCTTCAATTTCGTCGCAAATAGTAGTTGCCCTCCCGGGGTCTTGTCGTTGCAGGTCTTGAATTGAACCACAGATTTCTGCACAAGCATTAGCAATCCCCGAGTATGGTTGGCTTCTATGACTCGAATCGTATTTCCCTTTGACGAATAGTCCACAACTTTGAGACGCGTGATGTTCGAGAGTTTCGGCAAGTTTTGTTTTCCCCGTTCCACTTTTTCCCGATATGAGCACTACTTGACGTTCCGGCTTCTCCTCCAGCAGAAGCGATTGATATTGCTCATTAAGCTTCGATATTTCGATTTGTCGACCGTGCAGTCCAACTCGTTCGAAACGAAGCTTATCCATGGTTAAATCCGTAATGTCATTGACTTTTCGCTTTTGTGGTTTGATTGCAGAGAATGATGCTCTCTTCGTGGTTGAAACAAATCGAGAGGAAGTGTTTAGTAGAACATGGACATTCTCCTGTCGCAACGAGTCGGAGGAAACAATGGAATGATCAAGGTCCAAACGCAAGCTGCTGCTTTCTTCCAAGGTGGCTTCGGCTGTTGACATCGGCGGGGGATTGATACAGTTGCAGTATTGCTTACTCCAACCGAACTACGAACGATCACCGGAAATAAAATGGACGAGCAACAAGTGCTTCCTGCGTGGATATAAGAATCGTATCACCTAACTGTAAATGAAGTCGTCTTTCCCTTTCAGTGTACAGATAAAAATGAAGAGACATAAATAGCAAGTAACAAGGCCCCCTTGGGCAAGGGCAAGTGGTAATCGGTACGAGGTACTAACTACTAATCACGAAGTTTTTCGCCTTTTTCTTGGTGTCAGGATACGATTACAGGTTCGTCGTCGCTGACACGAAATTTAAGGCCATCGGATGGACGGAGGGGAGAACCACTCTTTACGGGCACTTGATGTTACGTGGTATTGATAAGGCTTACTGTTAAACGAGCGCCATGCAAACAAGTCGCACAGCAAATAGTAGTAATGGCATGCGAGTGCACCAGGTGTGACCGAAAAATGTGCGATAAATGTTGGGCAATACAACCTTCTTTTCCGTTGCAGTTTATTATGTTATTTATTTATTATTCGTTCACCTGATTCTCAATTCTCATAGATGGCAACTTGAACCCCATGATGAATGGAACAAATCCAAGCCATGTGCCGTGTGTCGCAATTGTCGCAATGCTGTTCGACGTTATGTACCTTTGTATCTGATGCAAGTACCTAGAAGTGATAGTAGTAAAGGTAATACGTTCCATTTTTCTCCACACCCTCACTCAACTGTCACGGAAGCAACAAAAGAATGAGTTTGGTGACTGATCACACTTCCAAAACCAATGAAGGCAGATCCTCGTCTCTTATTCCCGAAGGAGTTCTTCCATCTTACTTGGCAAGTGCCTTTGGAGAGCTGTACGAAGATGATGGATTGATTGTCATGGCCAAAGGATTGGGATGGCTTTCCCTTTTGGCATCGTTTGTCCGATTCTATGCGGACGTGGAACATGGTCATCTGGCGTTACTACAAGAACATGAACATGACAATGAACATGGTGTCTCACTGAAAAAGAATGCCAAACCGCATCTGGTTCTTGTCTTGGGGCTCAAAGATGCCGAACATGAAGCTTTGATTTCTATTTTGGAGAGTTGGGGAACCCCTCATGCAATCATGCCAAAGATCATTACGAATGAGAATGGACAGGGAAAAGATCGAATGAGTGAGTACAACAATTCAAGAGTCACAAGGAGATTGTGTTGTCGCCTTCATGTGCTGTATTCTGCATGTACTAATCGGGTTGGACTGCTGACTGCAGGTGAATACGAAAAGGGGGGTGTCTTTTGTGTCACGAGCCGAATCTTGATTGTAGACCTACTTACCAATATCTTGCCATCCAAGGATATCGATGGTATTCTAGTAGCCCATGGAGACCAAGTAACAACGGAATCGACCGAGGCATTTATCCTGCGCATCTACACATCTCAGAAACGACGCGATAAATGTTTCATCAAGGCCTTTTCAGATTCTCCCGAGGGCTTACTTTCTGGCTTTTCCAAAGTTGACAAGACTCTCAAGGCTCTCCAAGTTCGTAACCTCTATCTATATCCACGATTTCATGAGGTCGTCCTGGAAGAACTGGAGAAATTTGCTCCCGATGTGGAAGAACTCAAACAGGAATTGTCACCATCGATGAAAGAAATACAAAATGCCATTGTAGCTGCATTACAAACTTGTATGAGAGAACTCAAATCAATGACAGCTGCATTAGTGGAATGGACAGGAGAAGACTTGTCTATCGAGAATTGTGCCATGCCCAACTACCATTTGACCGTGAAACGACAACTTGAAAAGGACTGGCACCGATTGCGACCGCAAACACGACAATTGGTCGAGGATCTCCGAACCCTAGGCACCTTGTTTCAATATCTGATTCAAACGGATTGCGTTCGATTCTGGACGATTCTTAACAATATCAAGACCAATAGTGCGAGTGCTCGCTATCCGTCCATGTGGCTCTTGACACCATCGGCCGATCGACTGTTTCGTAAAGCCAAGGATCGTATCTACAAAATTCAACCTGGAAAACCTACCGCTCAAGTTCCTAATCCTGTTAGTAAATTGATTCCCGTCCTGGAAGAAAATCCCAAGTGGAGACTTCTCAGAACTATCCTTACCGAAATTCGGGACAAGGAAAAGAAAAGGCCAACAACGATGCTAAACAACGAGCTCCAG
The DNA here is from genome assembly GCA_019593585.1 of Nitzschia palea. Classification (NCBI taxonomy): domain Eukaryota; phylum Bacillariophyta; class Bacillariophyceae; order Bacillariales; family Bacillariaceae; genus Nitzschia; species Nitzschia palea. The sequence continues at coordinate 5,290 of SWEM01000785.1, read as the reverse complement.
CCACAATCCTCGTCCTTGTCAAGGACGCGCTAACATTAAAGAGTCTCCGATCCTATCTTGTCGAAGGGCGCGATAGAACGCTAACCTCCAAGTTCTTGGATTACTTGATTCGATACAACGATCGAACTCGATCAGTTACCAATGCTAATACCATGTCCGAAGAAAGTCGCCTGTTGCACGAAGAAGAATCACGCGTCAAGAAAGTGTTGAACCTAAATCGACAGGTAGACAAGTCGCAGAAAAAGAAACAGGAATCATCGCAAACGAAGCGCTCACTGAATGCTGTGCCAGATTACATGCGAAAGAAACGAAGGATCGCTCTGGAGAAAGGTCGTGGTCACATCACGGGAGGTAAGGAAGACCGCGAGCGACAAGCTGTACTAGATGAAGCTATTGAACAAGCAGACCACGACCTTGATGGATCTGAATCGGAATTCTTCCAAGACAATGATGCTATGGCTCGAGATAACATGATCTACGACAATATGTTTCATTCATCCTTTCCACGAGAACCACGTGTCGTACTACGAAGTTTTGCTGCATTTGGTGGAGACCCCACATTGGTTCTGGCGGACCTGGATCCATCGTACGTTATCATGTACGACATGGATGTCACGCTGATCCGATCGATCGAAGTTCATGCATCTTTGAATGGTCTCAACGATGACGCGGATCGATTGAAATTGTACTTGCTCAGTTTTGATGCCAGTGCGGAACAAAAGGTTTTTCAAAAGTCCTTGGAACGGGAACAGTCGGCGTTTGTCCGTTTGATCCAACACAAAAAGACCATGCCTCCTCCAATTCTCCGCGTGGAAGGGACGCAAGAGATGCAACAGGCATTGGTGACGGGTGTCGTGAGTACTTATGCTGGTGGGACTTTACCGTTGGCCATGGATACTCGACGGGGACAAGGCAAAGCTGTGGGTGGACACGAAAGGCGTGATATCGCGGTCGATGTTCGTGAATTCAGATCTGCATTACCGTCTATTTTACATCAAGGAGGAATGCGATTGGCACCGGTGACGCTGACGGTTGGGGATTTTGTTTTGAGCAATGTTCACTGCGTGGAGCGAAAGAGTATAAGTGATCTCTTCGGTAGTTTTACTAGCGGGAGACTCTACAACCAAGCAGAGGCCATGTCAAAGTATTACAAGGTTCCCATTCTGCTGATTGAGTTTGATCCCAATAAGGCATTCTGTCTTCAAAATGCCAATGAGATAGGGGTGGACATTCGGAACGATTCAATATGTTCTAAGATGGTGTTGCTGACGAGCCACTTTCCCAAACTACGTATTCTGTGGGCAAAGAGCCCGCACGAGACATTGCGAATATTCAAGGATCTGAAGAGTAACCACGATGAAGTTGATGTGGAGAAGGCAGTCGAAGTGGGACGAAACGACTCTGTCGAAGTGCTCCTTTCGGGCCAGAAATCAAACCAAGTTGAGGACGACGAAGAAGAGGAGGATGAAATCAACGAAGCAGCAAGAGATATGCTATTACGGCTTCCGGGCGTCCACGTGCACAACGCACGCCGGATTATGCGAGAATGTGATAGTTTGGCAGACTTGATCGGCATGAGTCGGATGGATTTGCGAAGGATCGCAGGACCGGTGGCTGGACAGAAGCTCTACACCTTTTTTAATCAGTCCTATGCTGCAGCCACATGAGAGTGGCGAGCTATGGCATGTTCTCAATGACTGGAACCACAAAAGTGTGTGCGTGGCAAATCTGGATACTAAAGTATTGTTTTCAATTCAACAATGAGGCGTACACTTTTCCCCATTCCTGTGTCTCACTTCCTTCTTTCCGTGGTCCAGAAGGTAGTAGGAACAATAAGTTTGTCTTCTTTGATTGACCCATTCTCTTTGGAGGATCCCCGTACGAAGTAAACAGGCAAATCATCGAAATGGAAATCATGACAATCCTTCACTTACAGTCAATCGCAGGCACTAATATCCTATCTCGAAAAGAGCACAAAAGGACCGCGTGCAAGAATTACTTGACCTTATAAGAAGTACGAATTCTTCCTTTGTGCGATATTTGATCATACGACAGAACTGCGACCATCAAGTCGACGAGATGAGACTGAAATGTTGAGACCAATTATGTCGGTCGATTTCTGCAGTCCAAACACAACAACATTACGCTGCTCCAACGATTCAGCTTTGGCAAGAGCACCCCAGCTCCGCCAGTATCTCACCGCTTCCCTCAAGCGATAGACACCCTCGTCGTGATCCTTCATTATTGATAAGTGAAATTCTCCGAAGCGTTCACTTGCAAACGCCAAATCGTGCTGATAACCTCCACGACCAGATAGCAGAATTGCCGCTTCAAAATATTTCACAGCAGCCGAATGTTTCCCTTGCCAAGCCATAGCTTCGGCATCCAAAAGAGCTTCATAGTGCTTGACGTTCGGATTGCCATTGCGAATCCATTTTTTGATTTTCGAACGGCAAATCTCCCCAAGTTTGGCATATTGTCTTTTCCCTGTTTCTCTGGCAGCTGCAAAGCATGAGACGCCATTCAAACACGTGTCCAGCATTATACAAGGACTTGCTACATGAGTCTTGACCAAATAATCGTGTCCCTGTTGAACAAGCAAATCTGCCTTACGAATGTGTTGACCGAAAAAAGTCAACGCCACCCCTTGAAAACAGCACATGAAAGCATTGCCAAGAGGTTTCGTCCTTGCCTCTTCATACTGTTCTTCCGTTAGACCCTTGCCATAGAATCTCGTGGGATCGTCGACATTATCCCGCCGCATCAAATTCAAGACAAGTTGACAAAGTGTCGAAGTAACTTTGGCAGGTTGTGCCTTTTTCAAGTCATTCATCTGTCTCAAGTATAGGTCGATATCAGCTTCTAGACTTTCCAAGGAGGCACCCAAGATGAACTTGAGTACGAGCCAGTGATGAATTGCAAGACAGGCAGTCTCTGTATCCCTAAGATCAATTGTAAAAATGTGGTTGAGAGAGAAAGAGACCTCAAGATTCGTCGTCGCCTCGTTTCCAACACACATATGATCCTAGTCACTTACCCATTTTGAAATCCAATATCATATGCTTGTAGTAAAGGTTTGAGACATTCTCGTAATGGCCGAGTCCACGAAAATAGCATGCCATGGACTAAGAAAATGGTTCGTGCTGATGTGGAGCTTGAATGAGTATTTTTCAAGACAGACAAGGCATGCTGCCCAAACTCTGCCCCACCTTGGATATCATCGAGTACCCCAGTCAATATAAATCCAATATTCGCAAAACTTGGAGCGGAGTAGGCGGATATTCCATATTTGAAGGTCCACATCAAACTTCGAAACATGATCAGGGGCATTCTGCTATCATTCACCAGAAACAAAAAGTACGCGAGAAGATGTAGAAGTTTCATCAGCTCGGCTCTTGTTTCATCTTTCATGTTGGGTAATTTGGAAGGGTCGCGATGTTTCAACTTTGTCTTCACCAGAAACAAGTTTGCCAAAAAATCGACCTTAACAATCGCTTGAATCTTCGGGAATCGACAATTGAATTTCGAGAGCACTTCCATGGTCAAAATTGCGGCCTCTGCTGCACGCGAGCGAGCCAGCAAACCCTCCACCCAAGTACTATAAACCTCTAGCTTGCGTTCCAGAGGTATTCTATTGTTCGAGATGATAGTCTTGCAGTATTGATCCATGACATTGAGATTGCCAAGAAATCCTTCAGCCTTGGCACCGATCGAATAAAGTTGCAATGACACCATGTAATCGTCCTTATCCAATGCACAATCGTCCAGGAATTCAATTCCCTTACCCGCATACTTGGCAGCACTTTCGAACGACGAAAGTTTGATGGCTTTTTTGCTGGCAACCAGATTCAGATTGGAAAGCTTCTCACGTTCATCGGCATCCAAATCGTTGATTGGTGAGAAATTTAGAAGATCCACCACGACAAACAAGAAAGTATTCAATTCCTCCACTGTTAACTCATTGATAAAGATTTGCCCGATCTCTTGCATGTACAAGCACCGTTCCGATTCTGGAATCAATGTCGTTGCAGCCTCGCGGATCTTGTCATGTACCCAGGAAAACTGTAGCTGCTCACTTGAAACTCTGATAAGAAAGCCTCCTCTGGACAGTTCGTCAAGTGCCTCAAGACAGGATTTGACGCCATCACCATCTGCTGGTAAATCATCATGTGATGATTTCTTCCTCCACGCGATTTCAATATACCGATACTCAAAGGTTGACCCGAGACACGCTGCCATTTTGAGGAGTTCAAGGAGATGTCCCGGAAGCATGTTCATCTGGCTTATCATCAACTGCACAACATTATCGGATGCCGAGGTGCTTGCCTTAATTGCCTCACCATTCCATGTCCACGACAACGACCCATAGTTGAATTGAAGCAGTTGGCGATCATGCAGCATTGAGACAAAGCGCATTAGAAAGAATGGATTGCCCTTGGTCTTTTCGTAGCAAATCTCCGCTAGTTCCCTTGACTGCGTTGAGTCTTCACATTGAAGGAGATCTTGTATGACATGTTGGACATCGTGAATATTCAAATTCTCAATTGCTAGGTGAGTCAATGAAAGGTTCTGACTGCAACTTCTCGATTCCAGGTTATGCAGAAAACTCGTCAATATATGCTCTGCATCAACCTCATTGGAGCGATAAATGCCCACCAGCATGAGTTTTGACGCCTCATGATCAAGTATCAATGCATCCAGTAGGTCCAACGACGATGTATCAGCCCATTGCAGATCGTCAATGACAAACGCAAGTGGAGCATAGTATCTTGTTATGACCCGCATGAAGCGAACAAACGCAAACAAGATTCGATCTTTGGAATTTTGGGAGGATAACGATTTCGAAGAATTGGTCAGCCTCATTTCCAACTCAGGATTAGGTTTGTGTAGGATCTCTCCAAGGGTTGGGATAGCGTGAAACAACAAAGGCATTTCATCGCCGACGGTGCTTTCAATTTCGTCGCAAATAGTAGTTGCCCTCTCGGGGTCTTGTCGTTGCAGGTCGTGAATTGAACCACAGATTTCTGCACAAGCATTAGCAATCCCCGAGTATGGTTGGCTTCTATGACTCGAATCGTATTTCCCTTTGACGAATAGTCCACAACTTTGAGACGCGTGATGTTTGAGAGTTTCGGCAAGTTTGGTTTTCCCCGTTCCACTGTGTCCCGATATGAGCACTACTTGACGTTCCGGCTTCTCCTCCAGCAGAAGCGATTGATATTGCTCATTAAGCTTCGATATTTCGATTTGTCGACCGTGCAGTCCAACTCGTTCGAAACGAAGCTTATCC
>SWEM01000784.1:0-12109 GCA_019593585.1 Nitzschia palea | reverse complement strand
CTTATTCAGATGAGACAAGCAAATACATGCATTCCCCAAAATGCAGACAACTGATCATGGACACTGTAATCTGGATCGGTGTCAAGGAAGAGGGGGGGCTAAGCCGCCATCAAAGTACTGCACTTGCATTAGTTCATCCATGTAGAACTCGTGTGATAAGTTTTGCATTTCAGCCCAAGAAACGAGGCCCATTGGTTGTATGCACCAAGGGTAACTTGTATCCTCATTGGGGAACATCAGTGGAACTAGCTCCCTTGACTTGCGCTGAAGATCATGTCAAAGTTTCATGATCATATTGAACTGCCATGGTTTATTCTTCTTCATTTCAATATATCGGGATTGCCTGCTTTTGACCAAGTATCGAGAAATGCCGTTGTTTTCAAGACCAAGTAGTATAAGACAGTAATACCCACAGTTTCCATCACCCTGCACATCTAGAACCATCCAACCCAAAAGTGTCAGTTTCTGAATATTGTCCGATGTGGGATTTGTACCCCAAAAGAAAGGGTAGGCTGATCCGATGACCGAATCGAGCCAATGATGACACAAGAGAGAATATGTTCCGCTCATAGGTGTCAGGAAATGTTGTAAGGATCCCCTTTGGCCGCTTGTATGGATATTCCAGGCCATCTTCAACACGAAGTTCTTTGTGCAAATCGCCTAACATGTCAATATGGGTGTTGTTGCGATGTCTTCAACAACTCGTAAGACAAATCCAAGAACAATGAGTGAAAGGCAATTACAGTTGCTGTTATCCAGTTGCTTTCAACACTTCCAGTCCTAACCAATAAACATCCAGTTCCATCAGCAGGGCGGGTGTTCCGAAGTATAAATACTTCTGAATAGACCCCTACTAAACAGAACCGGGATGGATATCAGGTGGGAGGGATGTGAGCCTGCACCGTAACACAGTCTCTGTTCAGGAGTTCCTTTCACAGATCCTCTACTTCGATCACTAGGGTTGATTTCCGGAAGTATAAACACTTATAGACCCCTTTCAGACCTTTGTCAAAGAAATGATCTGTTGCAGAGGTTGCCTTACAACCTGTAGTACTGTTTTGATCTTCTCCGGCTGCACTGTTTCCAGAACCAGAACCGTTGGGTCACTCTCAGGAGTGATTTTACGGAAATTTGATTGGATAAGAACTCATGAAGTAAGATTTTGCGGGAAACAATATTCAGATCATTCTGCGACGTGATATGCGTGTCATATGATGTAGTAGTATATATCATATACGTGTGAATAAGAGGATAAAGGAAAATTCAGGAAGGGAGGGGTTCCATCATGGAACGATTGAAGTTATAACGGTCAGGGCTTGCCGGCGTTTGCAACGACCTATAGAGTTCCATGATGGAACTGTTATGATTTATCGCGTGTAAAATCATAGTTAGGGCCTGTTATACATAGTTCCATGATGACACCCTGTAGGATCGCGCAAGAAAAGGGTTAACAAAAATTAGGTCAGTTGGGAACCAGCATGTCGGCGAAATGGGTATTTATGGCGCCTATCTAAACAGCGAGTCATCCAACAGATGGAAAATGATTGCCCAACTGGTGGGCGAGATCGGGCTGCCATGAAAGATAATCGGATTCCGTTCAACGGATAAATCCAATTCATTTCATGTGTCTTCCAAATCGGCACCAGGTCCTCTATGCACGTTGAATAATCGTCGGGTTCACAACATATGATACTTTTCGAAGAAATTTGTAACAGAGATGGTAGTGATGTTTGTTGACAAGATTATGTCTGCTTGCTGTGGCGACAGTCCCCTGGTCAACGCAATGAAGACGAAGTTTCCCTGGCACAAGACATCAACAGATGACGATGACGCAGCCGGAGGAACAAGTTCAATCTGGCGAACAAAACGAAGGGCAAGTTCGCTGACAAGGCCATGAAATACGAATTGAGCACGTGGAAAGATCTCCCACTGAAGGCTCGCAGGGCAGCCGAAGATTTAGGTTACGATGCCGCCAAATGGGACAATTCTGATGAACTCTCAATTGGGGAGAAACACTGGCATGATCTGTCCGAAAAAAAGCTCAAGGCAGTTGAAATTCTCGGATGGGATGAAGACGCCTGGGAGCATAAATACGAGCACAGTTCATGGAAAGATCTTCCTGAGATTCAGAAGAAGGCAGCCTTGAGTGCTGGTTTCACTGAAGAGGACTGGGATGATGACCACTGGCCTGACAATCTTCACAAACGATGGGATGATTTGGCCTGGGAAGATCGTCAGGCTATGGCCGTTCTAGGCTGGCACAAACGCTGTTGGGACTAACTGCCTTCTCCCGAATAGTGGACAATTCTAGTCGGCAATCCTTGAAATGTGCCCTTGATATAGTTTGCTAAAGGGTTTGGTCCCCATGTCCTTCAGTTAATAATGCTTACAGTTCGAATTCACTTTGCTGCGAGGGGCAACTCTACGTTGCCAATTGTTTTATGAGAAACTAAAAGTTTTCGTCTGTTTTACATTAGAATCGCGTCATGTCTCGTCCGAATATAGAGCTCTTAATTCCATCAAATGTAACCAAGGTACGGTTGCGACTTGTTTAACCAAGTGGACACTGCTCCACAATACGAAGGCTATGGACTGGACTTGAGTCAAGGCTTCATTGCCACCGAGATACGCTTAAAAGGCCAAGATTGAGGAATTGAAACGGTGGAGCCCTAGTGATGCCACGAAGCTGCCACCAATGAAACATCCATGGATCAAGTTGTAATCTCAGGTACGCAATCGTGCAGCGGAGGCTCCCTGCTGGCCAGCTACTTGCGCTGTCTGTGGCAATAGTCTATGGCTTGCAATCGCCTCCGAACCTTCGGGGAAGGCGGCTGCATCCCCCAGGACGAGACGAGATCCTACAAGCTCATTTGTTAGCATTTTAGGTCGCAGTCACTTATCCACCTTGATTCTACCATCGGGATTTCTCGCTTCGAACGGTAGCTGCGCCAGCGACCTATGAACGAATTCGAAAGGAGCTCTACCAGCGAACCGCACCGTGATTCCCAATGGCAAAGTGAATTCGTCAAGACACATGACCTGACCCGTGGTGTGATCAACCCTTTTTGTTACAAGATTGGCAAAGCCATCTCCGGCTTCGTTGACCCGCGAGTTAAGAAGAACTTTAGCTCCCTTTTTCTCGAGGGACTTGAGTGCTACGAGACGTAGTTTCTTCTCAAACTGAGACACAAGGTCTGGGCCACTATGCGCAACGACAACTTGAATGTCTCCGTTCAGTTTTGGATATGTGCTCTTCAAGGTCGAGCATTTCCCCCGCCAATTCCACACCAGTGCGGCCACCTCCAACAATCAAGAATGTGGCGCGATTCCTTCGCTCCTGAACATGAAATGCCTTGCCTACTCCGGGAACATGCCTGTCTTCAACTTGACATCCCACTGAATCAATCAAGTGATCATACTCCAACGCTACAGTGGGTGGCTCGCCTTCACGGCGCCATACCTGGTAGAACATAGGTTCGGTAAAATCCGAGTCACGAATAGTCAGTCCCTAACAATGAGAGTACGTTGTCATCATCACGTTGACAAGTAGGGTTGACTGTGTCGCCATTTACGAATCCCACCAAGATGCGCACTAGAGAAATAGAAATGGAGGCTCAACAACAGCTTCACCAAAATGCAGTCGAAACTTTTTCTCTGGGCAGTCGCAACGTATATCCTGGATTCCCTGACACATTGGATGATTTTGATTTCATCAGTAAAACACATTCCTACCATGCCACACAGCAAATGCACCTGCATCCGGGAAATGCTGTGTACTTGCGCACATTTCACATGTGGTTCCATATATCCACATGCTTCCAACCATGTGCGCACACATCCTGCATGCGAACTACCATCGCGAATGCCACCTACCTCGCCTTGAATTACTACCCCCCAACCATCTGTTCCTAATGCGCCCTCATTATCCAAATCGGTCACTAAACAAAAATGTCTTCTCTATGTATTAATGCACCATCCCTCTCCCTCCATGCTCCCATCCATTCCCAAATGGGCATTGACATATTAAATGTCCACGCCCATCATGCAGTAAGCACGCATGGGTACGCCCTTTGATAAGGGTGGAGGACATAGCAGTGTCCCACCCATAGCTACTGAGGGTAGCTATGATAGCAATACATCCCTTGATAGGGATGGAGGACATAGTAGTGTCCCAACAATACTAGCTACAGATGGTAGGTACCAGGTAGCAGAACAATATTCTATCTTTGTACCTACTATGGACAATAGGTACGATGTATGAACAAGTAGTCCTGCACAGACATACCCTCAGAAGTGTACCGAGTGCACGAAGGCTACAGAAATGTACCAAGGGCATGAGAGGCTACACAAATGTACCAGGTCTACATGAGCCTACATGAGGGGGAAGAGCCCATCCATCAGAAAACTTAGTTGCATGCTATGATCGGAATTCTGACATTCCGGTCCATTCCGTTATGATTCTGGTAATTTTGGCTGTAACCAGTTACGATTGATTCCTCTCCAGGTAGAAAACGGCAACATTCTCCATGTTCTCATTCCAATTGGTCTCCTCAGTGTAAGCAACTGGTATGTTTCTACACAAACTCAATTCATTCCGTTTTTGTTACGTTTATGTACAAGGCTACAGCATTTTCAGTACTACAGTAAGATCGTATCATTTACCAAGACTAATAAATAAATCTGAATGACCACTAACCACCATGACTCGGATTTTTAGTCATCCAACGTTTCAACGGGAATCAACACGTTCACAGCAGTAGAAATCTTTCCCGCACCAAGCACAGAGAGGCATCAGTGGCCCGTCACCTTTGACTGTACCTTCAGTAGTTTGTTAATCTGTAACAACAGTTACCCGTCCTCCCCACTATGACAATGAATACAAAGACGCTGACACGGAAGATGACGCCATGCCCTCACCTGACAACCCACAGAAAACATTGAAGAATGGCATATGGGAAGATGACAAGATTCAAAAGGTAAGAAATGTTTGGTGTCATCACCGGAAGACCATTTTTTTCAACAGGTATCATCATTATATTAGTATTGTGACGACAAAGGAAATAAACAATGGAAGTGCCTTTGGTGTGATCGGTCTTTTCAATCCTGGAACGCTCCCAAAGCTTTGTTTCATGTCAACAAGGAGAGTGAGGGTCAGGTTCGGAATTGTCCCAGTAACGCAATCGATGCAGCACACAAACAAGAGTATCAACGCTTGCTACAGAAGTACAAACCACAACAACGATCGCAACAAAAGCTCGTCGAATCCAAAAAACGATCTTCTGATGAATATCTTGCTTGTGCTGGTGATGTCTTGGCTGCTTCCAAAAAGAAAAAGGATTCCCAGTAACGTGATCACTGTTCCATCTCCCGCTGATTCTTCGGTCGGTAACAACCAAAACAAACGCAACTTAATTTTGTAAATGGAACTCCCTCCTAGCGGTCGAAGTGGTTCAAGTGGCCGATATTATCAGCAAAAACTTGGTGACGTTGTCGATCCTAATGCAGAACGCAATCTCACCATCGCCATTGCCAACCTAATCCACTCATGCGGCCTGCCTTTTTCTCTTGCAAGTCCCCACAAATTTTCGTCGTGTTCATTGGCAAAAACGGTTTCAAAGAAATGGCAACTGTTCTAGGTCACCAGGATCAAGAAGCCCAACACCTGCGATCTACCAAAGACACCACGCCACTCGCCGACGACTCAAGTGACGACGATGACATTGCCCCTTCTCCTGACAGTGACGAAGACACTACTACCATCCCCTCCACTCCCAAACAACACCACATTTGCAGCATGCTCTTTCCCCACCAGGAAATCCTGAAGTCCTACTCGGATCAAACTGGAAAGTTTCCTGTCCCCTCCAGTCGTGGAAATCACTACATTTTCGTCCTCTAACACCAGGACACCAACTCGATCCACACCGTAGCCCTTCCCAACAGGAAAGCAGTGAGCATTTCGTGATGCCTTGGAATCCATCTCCAAAAAACTGCGTTTTCAAGGACATCCAGTCCAGCTGCACATCCTGGACAATGAATGTTCCCAGGACCTAAAAGATGCCTTCCTGAGCTACCAGATCTCCTTCCAACGTGTCCCTCCGAAGGAACATCGGGCAAACGCCGCCGAACGTGCCATTCGCACGTTCAAAAACCATTTTGTCGCCACCCTTTGCACTGTCGACTCCCAGTTCCCACTTTCAGAATGGGATCAACTACTCCCACAAGCGACTTTGACCCTCAATCTACTACGGTCCTCTCGCATTCATCCATCCCTATCTGCACATGCCTCTATGTTTGGCCAGTTTGACTACAATCGAACTCCTCTGGCACCACCTGGTACCAAAATTGTAGCCCACCTCGCCGCTGCTTCTAGAACCTCTTTCGGTCAACATGGGAAAGTTGGCTGGTATATTGGTCCATCTCCTGAACACTATCGCTGCTACTTCCCTGACATGATGCAGGAACGTGATGTCCTGAAGGTCGATTTTTTCCCAGAAAAGATTCCATTTCCCACATTCACCAGCACCACTTATCTCCAACAAACTGCTGAAGACATGCTACACCTACTCCAGCATCCAGTCTCTACAGTACCGAATCCGGAACTTACCTTTGGGCCCCCTATTCTGAACGCCTATGCCAAAATTGCCGACATCCTTGGACGCGCCATCACAAGCTCCACACCTGCTCCAATACCAGCTCCGAGGGTGCCTGCTCCAGTACCAGCTCCGAGGGTGCCCGCTCCAGACCCGGCTCCTGTCATCGCTCCACTGGTTCCTACCCCAACAACTGTCCACATCGCCACCTACTTGGCCATTCTATGCAACATCATCCCAGTATTGCAGGCAAAATGCACAACCCAACCACTGGACGCCCTGAAACCATCGACTCGCTACTCAACGGTCCGGACAAACACATCTGGCTCAATTCTCTCACTAACGAATGGGGCCGATGCACTCAAGGCCTCTCTTCCAACCGTCCTGCCGCAACCTCCATTGTCGGTAACAGTACCATGTTCTTTGTTCGCCCAAACCAGGTCCCACCAGGCAGAAAAGTCACCTATGCCAACTTTGTCTGCACCATGCATCCAGGAAAATCTGATCCCTGTCGAATTAGGATTTAGGATGACAGTTGCTTGGTGGTGACCGCCTCGATGCCTTCCAAGACGTTCGGTCCCCTGCAGTCGGCATTGTTGACACGAAACTTCACCTCAACAGTGTCATCTCCGATGCCAAACACGGTGCCCGCTACGCCACAGCCGACTTGAAAGATTTCTTCCTGTCCTCTGAAATGAAAATCTATCAGTACATGCGGATCCATCGCCGCTACATCCCACAGGAAGTCATCGACGAATACAAACTATTTTGATTCAAAAAACTATGCATACCTTGAGATCTGAAAAGGCATGTATGGTCTCAAAGAGGCCAGTGTCCTTGCCTATGATCAACTACGTGCTCATCTAGCTCCCTATGGCGTGCTATGCTCCCGTTCGCTTCACACCTGGACTTTGGCGTCACGACAAGCACCGCACCACATTCACATTGGCTGTGGATGATTTCAGTATAAAATACTATCAGCCTTCCAACCTAGATCATCTGTTCCATGCCCTCGAGACCAAATATACTCTAACCAAAGACCTATCCGGCTCCAGCTACCTTGGCCTCACTCTTGCTTGGAACTACGAAGACTCCTACATTGACATCTCTATGCCACAGTACGTTGCCAAGGCACTGGCAAAATTTTGACATCCCCCTCCATGGGCACCACAACATTCCCCTCACCCATGGACTGCACCAGTCTATGGGCAAAAAGTACAATTTGCCACTGCTGATGCATCACCACCACTTGACGCACAAGCCACCCAACAAGTTCAAGCCATTGCTGGTACTTTCCTCTACTATGCTTGTGCCATCGATTCCACCATTCTTGTTGCTCTCAACGAAATCTCCAACCAACAAGCAAAACCCACCACACTCACTCGTGCCGCCTGCGACATGCTACTGGATTACCTGTCCACCCATCCCGATGCTACAGTCAGGTTCTATGCCAGTGACATGATCTTGCACGTCATAGCGGATGCTGCCTACCTGGTCCTTCCAAATGCATGCAGTCACTGTGCAGGACTATACTTTCTCAGCAATGTCTTCACCACAACACCGCCCACTCCATGCCCAAATGGTGCCATCCATGTTCTATGCAAAACCCTTCGTGGAGGACCGTCCTCTGCTGCTGAAGCCGAAACTGGTGGATTGTTCCTTAATGCCCAAGAATCTGTGCCGATCATCACTGCACAGAAATGGCCATCCTCAACCTACTACCGGTACACCTCTAGAAACTGACAATTCCACTGCCCATGACATCCTCACTGCCACTGTGCATATGAAACGCTCTAAAGCTTTTGATATTAGGTATCATTGGCTGAAAGATCGCATCGCCCAACAGCAATTCAATCTCTACTGGGCACCAGGCAAACTCAACAAGGCCGACTACCATACGAAACACTTCAATCACACATGTGGCATCCATTTTGCAATTTGCATAAAAAGTGTCAACCACGGAAGGTAAACAGTAAGATAACGTTGGCTCATAGATATATGAATTGATAGGTTCAGAACTTGATGGGCGAACCACGACCAAGAACCGTGGTTGCTGTTCCGAGTCCGATTTTACTCCGAATGATGGGGCACGTGAGTATGGAGTCGGAGGTTGGACTCTTGCTTCCGCAACAAGGCGGAAACGTTGCATGCAAGAGCCAAACTCACAGTCAAACGATAACGCATATAAGTGATCGAAATAATCCTGATTCATTGGAAGCATGAAATGAACAAGACTATGCCTTTCCTTTTCCATTCCTTCCATGGTCCTCGATTCGTCATGCATACGGTGACGTTGTTCTCCCTGTTATTGTCTGTCACTGGCATGCCCATGGAATGCAATGGCTTGAGTAACTTGTGCAACGTAAAAGTAACGGATGCCTTTTATGCCATGGTGCACAATGCCATGTCAGCTCTAGCGAATGGTTTTGCCTTTGCTGCCAATAACATTGAGAACCCAATTGTGGATTCTCTCACTGCTGGATATCGAGGACTGAGTTTGGATATTTGTAGTTGTAACGGTCAGCTAGTGTTTTGTCATGGTGATGACATTGTTGGGTGTGGTGTTGGTCGAGTCGATCCGATTGAAGCCTTTACCAAGATGAATGATTGGATCATCGCCAATCCCAATTCTGTCTTGCTCATTTCATTGGAAATCAATCAGGATGCCGGAGGACCCATTTCATTGAATATGATTCAAGATTTACTCCAACAAGTTCCGAATGGATGGAGTGATCGACTCTATGATCACTGGCCCATCACGAATGAGTGGCCAACCTTTGCCCAACTCATAGAGGCCAATCACCAAGTGATTTTCTTTTATTTCCATGGACCCGATGGACAGGGAGACCATTTTCCAGGATTGAATTATTGGTATGACTTTGTATGGGCAACGGGATGGCAATGGTCATCCATTTCTGAATTGGAGTCGAATCTCTTGGATAGCTGTCCACTCACTCGAGGTGAGACAGCAACGGGTGATTTCTTTTTGATTGAATCCTATGTTACCGAAACGGGACTGTTTGGTCTACAATTTCTACCAAGTCAATCAGCAGCGCAACAAATCAATACCGTTGAATGGATGGGAAACATTCTTGATGCCTGTCTTGAGATTCATGGTTTCAAATCTGCCATTGTCATGGTTGATTTCTGGTCAGAAGGAAATCTAACCACCTTGATGCAACAACGTAATGCTTTACTCGTAGGATCACCCACAGCTATTCCATTACCAACCGATCCTCCAGTAAGCCCAACATTATCGCCGTCCACCAGCGCACCAACACCCTTGGCCATTGCCAATTCACTCTTGATCCCGACCATTTCACCAACACCACCTCCATCCCTATGGCCAACGATTAACGATACATTATATCCTACATTCAAGGACACATTCTATCCTACTCTTAATGATACTTTGTATCCTACCCTCAACGACACGGTGTGTACTTTGGAAACCAATGATGGTGAACTCGTAATGATTCCCGACGGTGAATCCTATGGCACTTATTTGACGACACGATGTGGATCCTCGGAGGACTACCCGTGCTTTTGCAATATGGGTCAAGTCCAGTGTCCCTATTGTGCCTTTGTCGATCCGGCAACCTCTCATCTCCACTGTGCTAGAAACAATGAAACGATTGAGGTGCCGGATGGTACTACCAGTTACAAGAGATGTACCTGCGAAATACCAACAAACCCAAGGGATGATCCCATTACATTCTGTCAAGAAATTGCAAACCCCAATACCACCAAAAACTTTGAGCCATCTACATCAAGCAGTAATACAATCAATTCGGATTCTCATCCCTCCAACAATGAATGGGATGCTATCGAATCCCAGTCAAGTCGCGGTGAATCGTATTCAACCGCATTCGGATGCTATCTGACAGTAGTTGTTGCCCTGTCCTTTGTTGTAGAGTTCTGCGGCCATTGACAACTATCCCAACTTTGATTCTGGTAATATCATCATCGAAATCACCGTCAATATGTTGGATACGGCAAAACAAATTATGGAAATAGTTGTAGAACTACCGGTAGTACAGCAAAGGGAAAGAATGAAGCAAGTTATAGTTAGGAAATTTGCATCTGACAGTGAATACCAACATCAACAAGTGTAGGGGATGGTCAAGTTTTTACGATGTCTCTTGTTTTGTGTCAACAAAATTGACTACCAGTAACTATTCCTCAAGGGGTAACTTTTTCAGGAATATATCGTAGTAGTACCATCCCTCGGAGGGACCAAAGCTAAGCAGCAACATTTTCCCGCACAGTCCTCCTCGTCCGTGGATGGATCATTCCGATGATCCTCACAGATGTTCTTCCATTCTCCAAACTCGTCTGCTATCGCTTCATCGACTACATCACCACCCTGAAGCTTCTGTTTTCCAGCTGCAGCAACTGCAGCAGTTCGTAAAGAATAAACTCCAAAGGGTATCGGATCGTAGCACCAGGAGCTCTCCATATTATTGCTTATTGTAGAACCTAGTACATTTTATACGTAAAGAAAATTTGCCTGGAGAGTACCACGGTGATACAAGCACGGCCGAAGTACGCGCAGTTGTGACAACGGTTGCCCATGCTTGTATCTTTGTAGAAACAACTACAATCCATCTATCTAGTGTATCAATTAGATAACTATCCTATTACTAGTGCATTTCCTACATAGCAACAAACCCATTCTTATGACTCCTTCCACTACCTCTTGGTAGATTCGTCTTGCTTGCTGAATTTACCAGGGACAACTTCATCGATTCTTGGTGCATCTTTGTAATGCTTTCTGTGAAGAATTCCATACCATGCTCCTTGCTCTGGTAGCACAAGTGGTAAAAACAAACAAAAGGAACATCTTAGCATTAGTAAGTATTGTATAGTCGAGATTCAATGAAATTCAAGTTACAATTTTATTGCTTCGTCGCTCGCATGACTCCGTGGCGTTTTAAATTGCTATTGCTCATCATGTTTATAGCAACTAAGAACCAAGAAGGACCTAAACCATTGCTGAATATGTAATCAAGGATGATGCCGTTTAGACGAGAACAGCAACGAACGTTTTATCCTGGCACGATTTTTCTGGCACAGTTGACTCACATGACTAGTACCGTTCTCTCTCACACCCCGCACGTTCCATACTACCGGTATACTACCAGTACTTGTATGATCAAATGTTACCGTTATATATAGAATGTTACTAAAGTAGCACGACTTCTATACCACTCGCGATGGGGACTCGATAAACGAATACCCCGAGTAACAGAGTTCCAATACACCGGTGACGTCCTACTTCCTAAAAATTACGTAGAAGAACGATATACCAGTTTCGGAATCCCCATGTAGGGTAACCTTTTTTCATTTATGCAATGATACCCGGATGGTAGGGAAAAACGTCGGTGTCACAGTGTAACACTTTACCGCGATAAAAGCACGCGTAAAATAGTCTACCTGTAGTAAGAGCGTTTTCAGCAGCACACCAATCCTTTAAAGAAAAGTTTACAATCATGTCCTCTCATGCCCCGCCATTGTAG
>SWEM01000783.1:0-12114 GCA_019593585.1 Nitzschia palea | reverse complement strand
TAAAAACGTTTGTTTTTCTTAGCAGATTTTGCATTAGTATGCGTTCTTTGTCCCCGAACAGGTAAACCTCTTACTCGTCTTAATCCTCTATATGATTTTATATTAACTAGCTTTTTCAGAGTGATCGGGCTTGGTTGGTAGGACAGCAAACACAACCAGATGCCACAACGACTGCGTGTGCCGATACTACTGTCGTCGGAATGTTGCAGGGTATTTATGCCAAAGTCTCCAACATTGAAGCTGTGTTGGGAAGTGTCGATAAAAGTGTTCCTCGTTCCAAGAAACCGGGAATTGATGTCGTTTTAGGAGCTCAATGGGGAGATGAAGGCAAGGGAAAGTTGGTGGATATCCTCAGTCAGGTAAGGTGAATTATTGTGTATCGGTATGTCTGTCGAATACAAGAAAGAAAGAGAGAGAGAGAATTATATCTGCATGACTGTTCATGTCCCCAAAATCATCGAGGGCAGAAGGTTTATGGTATCCAGATTCCCAAACTAACCACAAGATTCCCTTTTCTTTTTGGAACTGTAAATCAGGAATATGATGTTTGTGCACGAGTGGCGGGTGGTTCCAATGCCGGTCATACCATTGTGGTTGATGGAGTCAAGTACAAGTTTCATTTACTCCCCAGTGGTGTCCTCAATAAGCAAGCCAAATGTGTGATTGGTAATGGTGTGGTCGTTCATATTCCTTCCTTTCTCAACGAGTTGGATGGTCTAGAAGCCAGTGGTATTGATTACAAGGGACGCGTCTTCTTGTCGGATCGGGCTCATTTGGTATTTGACTTTCATCAACGAAGTTGGATGGTGCCTTGGAAATGAGACTGGGACGCAACAAAATTGGAACGACCAAAAAGGGCATTGGACCCGCCTATGCCTCCAAAATTTCTCGCAATGGTGTCCGAGTGGGCGATTTGGGTGACTGGGACTATTTCGAACAACGTTTTCGGGCAGTCGCCGAGCATCATATGCGATCCTATGAAGGTCTCGAAATTAATATCGAAGAAGAATTGGCCTTTTACAAGTCGGTGGCTGCTCGCGTAACCTCCATGACGGTCGATACCATTGACTATACCAACAAACAATATCAAGAAGGAAAGAAAATCCTAGTAGAAGGAGCTAATGCGACAATGTTGGACATTGACTTTGGCACCTACCCATTCGTGACATCGTCCAATCCTTCGATTGGTAGCGTGTTGACGGGTTTGGGGGTCAGTCCTCGCAAATTACGTGGTATCTATGGTACGGTCAAGTCGTACTGTACACGGGTGGGTGAAGGACCATTTCCCACCGAGTTGGATACCGATGTTGGTATCGGCAAGCACTTGTCGTCAGTTGGCGCGGAGTATGGAACAACGACGGGTCGCCCTCGTCGTTGCGGTTGGCTGGATCTTCCTCAACTAAAGTACTCGGTGACTATCAATGGTTTCACAGCGTTGAATTTGACCAAGGTAGATGTGTTGACTGGTTTGAAAGAGATCAAACTGGGTGTTGGCTACAAGTGCCGAGGAGCGTACCTCACAACCATGCCAGCTAGTCTAAGTGAGCTGGAAGATGTTGAGGTAGAATATGAAATTCTTCCAGGATGGGATGAGGATATTACAAAGTGCAAGACATTTGAAGAGCTTCCTGTAAATTGCCAAAAATATATTCAAAAGATCGAGTCTATTGTTGGTGTTCCCATAAGGTGGATTGGTGTTGGTCCCAATCGTTTGGAACAAATTGACCGCGGCGAACACTTTGAGGTGAACGAGTAAGATTGGTGGTATACAATTAGACTACTACAGTACTAGAGTACTAGTGTCTCGCTGCCGGTAGTTTTAAAATGTTCTACCGGTAGAGTGATTTGGTACTGGTACACTTGATGACTTGCTGTCCCACTCCTTGACCCGGCACACTCGAGCATTAGATGGGTAAGCATAGCCGGGTACTTGTACTGTAGTGCCACACAGGAGAACCGTGGTCACTCCGCCTACAAAAATGGTGGAAGTAGGAGAATGTTCTGATGAGAAAAAGGAATTATGGAGCAGTGCAGGCGCGTTGCGTGGTACCGGATCACTGGGAACGGGCATATGGGTTGTCATGTTGGCACGAGTCGGAGGAGGCTCACCCTCGGACCAAGACAGAGAAAATTCGGCCATGCTTCACGCACGTCTACAAAACACAACGGGCCGAAATTTGAGAGACAATCCCTGTCAACCGGTCCAGGACAACACCAAGCAGTAATACAAACCACATCGATTGCGGAAGCTGGTGATCCACAAGGCCACCTGATTTGTTGTTTGGATTTGCGCAAAGCGCTGTAACACGTTAAGTTGGGAGTCACCCGCGATGTTTCACAATCAATCAAAAACACACAATGGCATGGACCCGCGGTCGTCGTCGTCGTCACGGCGTGGTCCCATTCCGCGACCATGGTTATCAGAACATCATCACTACATCCCGCCTTCTCGGATGCATGGAGATTATCGATATGCCACTCCCATGGCATATCCGCCTGTAGATCTACTGCGAAAACAAGAATGGAAAGTGTCGTGGAGCAAGCTTCCATGTTGTTTCTGCTGGCGAACGCAAGACCCAAACCGTCAATACGGAGGAGGCAACGATAGAAACAAGAGACACCATAATGACTATGCTCCGTTTCCTGCATTTCCTATTCTTCGACGAAATTCTTCGAGCTCGTTGATATCCAATCCCAATGACGTCTATCCAGTGAGTTCCAAATGTGACGATGTATCCTTGACAATTCTCTATTGCAGCGTCTAAACTTTGTACCTGATACTCTGATTCTTCAGAGTAGTGGATCCGTTTCCAGTTTTACAGAAAGCGACACATCACACTCGGATTCAGAAATCATTGTCGTTCGCAATGAAACATTTGACTCGGAGGAGCTACGTCGCCCCGCCTCACCCCCGCGAACATCCACGCCTCCACCGGCACCTGTCGCCTTGAAACCACAGGCGATAACGCAGCGTAGTCGATCGACAGGACTTCCACCTATTAATCCAAATTGCAATTCGAGCTGGACCACGCCCCGCCCACGGCTCGATACCGGTGATTATACAGGAATTCATTCGGGTACGACCAATACTAGTCGTCACCGACGACTTCAGCAATTCGAGTTTTCTCCCAAGAGCATGGATCGAATCTGGCAGGGCAAGTCGGTGGATGAAAAAATCGTACTACCATCATATGTGTTGTGTCAGCCCGATCCCAATCGATTACATGATAGTGGGTACATCAGTGCCCTTGATGACAGCGACGACAATGGACCAGGGGAGAAATACTATGATGGAGACAATGACGATGAGGATTACAGCCCATACGTACAACCCCATCAACGCAAGTCCGCCACTGAAGAAAAGCGAAGGAAAGCCCCACGGCCGCCGAAAACGTCAAAACGAAGCAACCGTCGAGATCCACGACCTCCTCCCAAACTACCACCATCCGAGTCAACAATGGCTCCGGCCTATTTGAGGAAAAACCCAACGCTCGACCAAATTACGGAAGGAAGCCTCATCGTTTCGGGTTGGGTAGCGGCCTCCCTCGACAATTCCCTAGAAGATCGCCTCCGCTATGGAACAAAGGGCATCGAAGCCAAGGAAATTCTTTATTTGCGCATTGTAGACGCTCCCGACGGAGCCATCATCTTGCTACACTCGTCATCGGGTACAATCCAACATGAACTTCGGCTTCAACGAGATTGGATCTGTGAATCAAGAGAAATATCCAGCCGCGTGGGACGATGTGTCAACATTCGGTCTCGTAACACAGCATCCCCCATTGCAAACTTTGTGCCTGTCAGTTTGGATGACTCCTTCTTTCGGGGCGAAGATCTCATTTCTGAACCACAATTTAACAAAGCGCAAGGTCGCCTGTTTGCTGGAGGAAAAGGAGGGGCCAAAGGAAATGGAAAAGTTTACGCTCCAGACGAGCAACTTGATGCGGCCATGTTCATTCTGTTTTCAATCGATGCTCTTATTAAGAATTGCTTGTAAGAATCCAATGCAACTTGTAAAAATACTTGTGTAGTACCGGTACCCAAAAGTGCTATCGAAACGTAACACAAATGGTCGTTAGTGTTAACCAAGCAATAGCCATGTACTTTCTATGTTACGTAGTAGAACAACGACGCCACCCCTTTTCGATTAGGGACCAAAGCAATTTGTAAAAACTGTTGTAGAATCGACACCCAACATTGCTATCGAAACGGAGTATGGATGTTCAATCTAAATTCCAATCAAGTCTTGAACAACTACAGTTTCCGATCTTACAATCCAAATAGCTGTCCCGTTTCAAGATCAGCCTATCATGATTTAATATTACAAGGTAAATTAGTTATTCATATACAAGCTGTTTTGAATATCATGGAGTACACCGTGAGCCCAGGGTGGTGCATGAAAATCGTGCTCGCCACAAACCACTTGATTCTATTGCATTAAATTTGTCGTCGCTCAACGCTTGATCTTTTGAGCACGAATCATGTCATAGGAAAGAGCCCCATACACTTCTACCCAAGCATCCTTCATCTCTTCTGAGAACCTGTCCCCCAATTGTGCTTTGACGCTGTGAATCAAGGCTCGACCCATACTGGGAAAGTATTCTGGCTTGACACCATATCCAACGTGCTTGGCACCAAGGTCCAACAGAATCTCGGTCAATAGCTCAATATCAGGTCCAAGCATACCCAAAGCCTTGTCAATCATTTGAATAAAATACTTGGCATGCTTAATAAACCTTGGTGCCTTGGAAAGCTCCGACATGACATCGGCATTCTTGTCGAATCCAAAAATTGCCTTGGCTTCTGGCTCGAGTTCAAAAAGTCTGTGTTGAGGAGTATCAAGGACAAAAACGCACACAACAAACAGTGAAAATGGGTGAGAACCAAAAGTAATGGCATCCAAATACATGTGTTGTGAGTGATGAGTGATGAGGGAAACCGCAACTCATCATCACCAATCCCCCAACCATGGCCAGAATGACCGACCAACGAGGCAAAAAAACTCACTTTTGAAACAGTACCACACCAGCTTTCTCTTCATAATCTGGCATTCTTCGAATCTCCTCCCAGCTGTCAATGACACTGGAGACTGTCGAATAACTCATATCAGCAACCATTGTAAAAGTAATTCAGATGAATGCTATTGTAGCGAAAGTAGAAGATTTGCAAGTTACTTTGTCGCAACAAGATTTTCGTGGCGGAAAAATTATGTCATCCAAAAGCATCTGGACTCCACGATGATGCGAGAGCTTTTGTGTTTTTCGTGCCCGCGGTCACTTTGCGAAAGACAGCTTTTGGTGGAATGGCCTCCTTACGCCGTTCCGTATTGGGTATAATCGTACCTGGTAAGAAGAGTCTCCCATGTGTTCCGTAGATCCCGACGCAAAGGATTGTACAGTACGAAAAAGTGCCTTGTATCGATTTCTTTTCAACAGAAGAACAGGCAATACGCCCAAAGAAAGACATCGGAAAATGACCGCAGCCACGATGTCTTGGAGCGGATAAGTTCGGTGTCGTCACAACTTCCACGAACCCGGTCTTGAAGGATCGCTCGAGAGGTTCTACGGTCCGATTGTTTAGATTGCAAGGGTTCTCTTCTCTGCCGCCCCTCTCAACAAATTGATTGGTGTTCTCCCTCCAATTACTGCTTTCTGTGCGTTGGACAATTACTCCCTTTATATTCATAAACCTCACGTCAGCACATCAGGGGGCCATAACAAAATTATTGAAAATCGCATGTTCTCCACTACCGGTAGAATTCTTGCATATCGGTATAATTGGGCGGGGGGAAATGAACACGACAGGGAGATCCAAGCAGTCAATCGTTACTGGCGGCAACTACCGGTATATGCGAACGCACAATTCTGCCATCGCAGCAATGGTAGTAGTTGACTACTCTCGCACTAGCTTTTGTCGTCCTGACAGTGAGTTATGTCATTAAACGGAAAGATCCTTGCCATTAGTTTGGAGACAAACAGTGAGTTGGTGGCATCAACACTGATAGAGGCGAAGAATGATAAAGAATTAGAAGAGATCGGGCTCCATGCCATAACATTTGACAGTATAGTCACCGATGCGTTAATTTCCCTTCTGAGCCACAACGATAGACGATGGAAACGCCTCGAGGTAATCAATTGTCGAGGAGAGTTGGACCATGCCATACACCTTGCCATGTCCATTGACTGTTTGGATAGTTTACACATTGTTCGGAATGTGGAATTGTTCGGAGGATGCTCAGTTCTGGGAGCCGGACTACAAGGGACAGACTCTCTGAAAAAGTTAAGGCTGACTTCGACCATATACCACGCCGATGCCGTAGCACTTGCAGAAGGACTGGCTATCTGTAAAAGCTTGGAGATTGCAGATTTTCGGTGGTGCACGTTTGAGGACGAGAGTCTCGGAACATTTGTTTCTCTGGGGTTGTCCAAGAATAAAAGTCTGAAGAGTGTCGACTTCTTCGGGTGTGTTTTGGATGACAGTAAAATGGCTCAACTTTTATCGTCATTGATCGGTCATCCGACGCTGGAGTGTCTCATGCTGAATGGGAACAAATGTGGGGAATTGGCGTCTCACGACGTAGGCGCCATGATTCAAGCAGAGGGATGTGTTCTACAAAAGCTCGACTTGAGCTTCCAACGACTAGACAATGGTAAGATTCTAAATATTACACCGCTGACCCAAGCACTCAAACACAACACGTCGCTCCAATCACTGGATCTTACCGGTAACGGTCTGAGCGACTGTGATGCCGACCAGGTTGCTGAAGCTGTGGTGGACAACAGAACTTTACGAGAACTATTTTTAGCTCGCAATAAGTTCACAGATGCTGGTGTCACAGCTATCGCCAGAACCCTCCCTCACATGCAGGGACTGAAGAAATTATCACTTTGGGGAAATCCATTTGGAGAGGATGGTGCTCGAGAACTACTCAATGGAATGGCACAGAACATGGACCTTTGTGATCTACATCTATTCCGGAAGTTCAAGTGTTCCGACCAAATTCAATATTTTACGAACATCAATAGAGGAGGGAGAAAGCTACTTCAAGGGTGTCCCAACGGAGTTCCCATGTCACTCTGGCCACTGGTTTTAGAACGCGCGAATACAATGAAGTTGCCACTGCGGAGAAAAGACGAGGAAAATGAAATCGCAAGAATAGACATGTTGTACTGTTTATTACGGGGGCCAGTGCTATTTGCACGGGGGTTGGCCTTGGGACAGTGACTATATACTACCTAACTAAATAGAAGTTGTTTGCATTCATCGATTAGGTCGTATCGTGTTCCCAAACTAACGATCGGTCTTACCACGTAAGAATGATCCAAACGATGCAACTGATGACATGCCATCATTGTCTGCTCTGGGTGATGTCGCACCAGCTCCACCTTTTACTTGCTTCTCGTGGTTGATCAATCCCTGCTCCTTGAGAAACTTGAGTTGTTGGGCTCGTTGTAGGGCCTGACGCTCGGCTAGTGACAAACTGTTAGGAGTCTGGAGCGTTGGAACAAGGTGAGCGTCGACTGGATAGAGTTTCCACAGGGATGATTTTGGTTAGTACTTACGCCTGAAGCTTCGGACGCGGTTTCTCCTGTTTTCTTTTCTTCTTCGTGATGCGTGTTGATTGCTCGTCGCTTAGATTTGTCGGCATCCGATGTGCCACCATCGGTCCCGCCATCTGTCCCAATATCCGTATTAGTTCCAACGTCTGTACTCACATAACTGTCGTGATCAGAGCCTACATCGACACCCAAAATCGACGAATCAAGAGCGCTCTCTAACTTTCGCCCAAGGTTAGAAAGGAAACTTCCACCCGATGTTGAATTGTTGGATGATACATTCTGAGGGGTTGATCGTCCTCGGAGCGGAGTACTGTTGGACTTGTGACCACTCGCAGTTGGAATCATCCCATTGGAGACACGAACTCGTACTGGAGTGCATTGACGGTCAGCTTCAAGACGGGCACGTTGCGCCACGCTCATTTTCGACCTAGACCCCACACTCGAAACCGAATGTCCATCACCCATTTCTCGATCGCGACGCGGAGTTTGTGGTATTGGAGGTCCTACATCATGATAACGAGATGGTTCGTGTCGTGGCCTGGTAGAAGAATGCATGGACATAATAGTGTCCAATTTAGGGGCATTCGACGGTTGTGAACAATTGGATCCCTTGTCGCTTCGCTCCTCTGAAACGCCACCAATAATAATGGAAGGAGGACCACCTAACAAAGAATGGTGTTGCATGTTTCTTGGTGAAGCACCGATCGCCCTATAATGAGCGTTCTCTTTTTGCTGCTGCTGATGAATGTAGTAGACAGCATCAAACTGTTTCTGTGTTCGATCCTCGGTCAATTCGGACATGTGGGATTTCGCATCGTCATCAATATTTCGACGGCTGGAGGGACTGCGCTTGGCTAACGCGACAGGAGCGGCGTACTCTTTTCGCGAGCGGCTGATTTCGTCGTCATCATCGTCATCATCATTATCGTCGTCAACATCGGCGGGATGAAAAGCATGGTGAACGTCATCCACTTCAGGTGGAACTGAAGAGGGGGTATTGACAATAAAGCTTCCGTACGGAGGGCGACCATTTGGAGTGTAGCTTCGACTCCCACTTCGGGCAATGGCTGCAGGTGACGTGGACATGGGAACGTCCATGTGATGATACGAAGCATTGTCACCGTAGATGCTACCACCACCGCCATATTGACTTCCGGCAGCAGACATCATTTCCATCATATTCTGTTGGACCTTAACTTGTGACTCCATCTTCTCTACATACCTTTCAAGAAGCTTGGCCTTTTGACGTTCTTGCTCTACTTCCATTTTGACTGACGTTTCCTTGTGTTGGAACAAATCCAACTGTGAATGTGCTTCCTCAAGTTTCTTTCGCAGTTCAATGACTTCCTTTTTAAGAATTTTCTTGTGTGATTGCAATTCACTGATCTTTGTACGCGTCGACGATTGATACATGGTCGTTTCCATTCGTTGTGACGCCAAATCCTTTTGGACGTCTTGCAGTTCTTTTTGACTCTGAATAAACTTCTGGGTGACAGTCTCAATCTGGGCTTGCCGCGAGGTGTGTTGCTCCTTCATTTCATTCTTGAGTTTGGCAAGCTCTTCCTCTAGCTCCTGAACTCGAGTTGAATCACCATCCTGTTTCGATTGCAATTTATTTTCCAATTGAAAAATATTGGTCTCGGAATCTCGACACGTTTCTTCCAAGACGCGAGTATAATCACACAAGAGTTGCACAGCTGCTAAAATCCCAAGATCCTGCGCTTGTATGGTTTCAAGATCGGTACGATAAGCCTTTTTGGCTGGTACTGTTCCCTCTCCCCTTTCCAATGTATCCGACACAAGTCGCAGACAAGATCGGCGCGTATCTTCCATTTGACTCCTCACTCGATACAACTCTTCTTGTTGTGCCTCTGCTTGAGATTGTGCGTTCTCCAAATCAGTATGTAGCACTTGTAATTGTTGTGCAAATCCGTCACAAACTTGGCGGTAGGCATCCTTTTCATCCACTAGTGACGAGTGTCGATTCGATAGTAATGCTTGATTCCATTCTTCCCCCTCTAGCTCGTTGTTGGCACAAAAATAGAAGCTTCGAAGGTCAGGATTGACTGATTCATCACCAGCAAGTTCCATCAAGAGTTGGTTTTGATTGTTGCGATGAATCGTGCTGTAGCATTCCAGGTCAATAATGCCGGCAGGCTGTACCGATGATTGCGCTTGATCCGCAACTACTTCGTTTTCCTTGTCGCCAGCATTCTGTGAAGAGTGATGGCCAAGTACAGCATATAGGGATGATCGAGGATGGTGCTGCTTTAGAGCACCCCGTTTACCATATCCCTGCTTGACAGCTCGATTCAGTTCTTCTTGTTGTTTGGCTGTCAAGGTTGGTATCTGACACGGTTGACTAGGATGCGCATCAAAGTAATACAAGAACATGTGGGGAACAACACAACAATATCGGGGTTGCCAAACGTGCTGCTCGTTTCGCTTAAAGAGCCATCCACTTTTGGTTGCCAACAAACCAAGTACATCGGGTGTGCGGGGTGGTGCAGATTTGATCGTACAGGTGGTATTCAAATTACTAAACCACAATGAGTTGGTCAAAGAAGTTCGAATCAAGACTGCTCGTTTGGCATCTTCACTCGCCTGACTGATTTGGGCGGATAAACCTTGTTTTGCTGCCATTTTCTTTGGTTTCGTCGGGTGTTATATTATGCCTTTACGAATGCAACGATTTTGTTTGTAAACCACGGAGATCCAGCCTGTGCGTTTCGCCAAACTATGACCAATGTCAACCAAGAAAATACTCTTTCTCTATCTGGCTTGTAGCAGTGATTCAAGATGATCAAGCTAGGCTTTCTTGTTTGTCTTTCTAGGTAGATCTTGGCGTGACTACACAATAAGTTTCCAGATGACGACTGCAGGACTGATGATCAACAGAGAGTACTTGTACTTGCAGAGGAGGAGTTTCCTTTCGCCAAGAAGCAAATTTTGCATCTGACTGTGCTATTACTCGCCGGATGGACTACATTCGTGTGAGCGAACGGATGGTAGTATGTGATTGGCATGTCATGCTCGCATTGGGATGGTTCGTTACTTTTTTCAAGATTCAGTCATGAAGATATTCATTTAGGCAAAGGAGATTGGAAAGTCCGAACGAACGGATTTCATTCTCAATTATTTATCATCATACTTGGATCACGCACAGACCGAAAAGAGCATGGGGACCAAGTCATGAAATCTGAAGTCGAAGGTGGGTTGACTTCTCCGACAAAATGTGGATCCGCAAATAATCCACGGGTGCTGGTGATTATTATTGTACGCTTCTAGAAGTACATGTACTTTCAAACGGATCAATCTTTATACCAAGAGATAAGAGCAAGACATTTGCTTCATTTCTTCGTTGATTCTTCTAGGCAAAACAAAGAACCTTGCCGTAGTGTGAGATTTGAAAATGACACCTTTTCATCATGACTCGTCGATTCGACGATATGGAGCAGGCGTGAGAGTTGGGATGATTGGTTTCATCCTTTCAATAACGACTGGAACTGTGCATGCATTTGCCAATAATCTGATTGTTTCCACTATCGGCTGCATGACAGAACTTGACACAACGGAAGTAATAATGAACAATGTCGTCAAATCTGCCGAAGAATCTGATTTTCCCAACATGCACTTGGCTGTATTGGAAGAGGACAACAATGTCATGAGGAAGGAATCCCCTTTTCAATATCGACCAGCTCTTGGAACAACCAATGCAGAAATTACCATTGTTTTTGTCAATCCATATACACCAGACGAGTTTCCAGAAAAGAATGATTTGCAATTTGTTATTCAATTGCAAGACGATCCTCCTGGTGATGGGCCACCGGGAACGTCAGCTGAATTTGTCAGTGGTGGGACTATTGGTTGTGATGGGAATCAACGTGTATCGGCTCGATGGAAAGACAATCAAGGGCGAGTCAAGCTACAAATTCATGACATTGCCGCGTCGTTTCGGTTATGGGCTGGATGGGCTACCGGTCAAGGAGCAGTCCGATTAACTCCGATACTGAAGCTAGAACCAGCCACTGACAATACGAATGGCGACGAAGCAGCAGATGCGATTCTGGAAGATCCAGATAAGACTCCCAAGGATCCCATCAATCATGAAAAGAAAGAAGAAACGAAAGAGCTTGGGAAACCCGACGAACCACGTGGGGTGAAAGGAGAAAAGGGGGAAAGTTCCAACGAAGCAAATCGTCGTAAAAGGACCCGGGAGGACAGAAGAGCGAACCAGTTACTTGGCCATATGAAAGAGCACAAACACAAAGTTGTAGAACGGCACCTCCAAGAACCAGATAGACAGCAGATTCAAGAGGCCAATGAGAAAGCATCGGCAGCAGCCCAACAGATTTTGAAAGACTTGAATAAACATCAGGACGAGGCCGCGGTGAATTCCAATGGAAACAATCGTGCAAAGCCTGCCACCAACACTGCTGAACTAGAAGAGAAATCACCAAATCTCGTCAATGAACGACCAGATGCTCATAAAACAATGGACCAACAACATTCCAGAATGAAACAAGAATTCAACTATGACGACACCAAGCGAAGG
>SWEM01000782.1:0-12177 GCA_019593585.1 Nitzschia palea | reverse complement strand
GTTCCGGCCATCTTGTCATGTTACATGGATTCCCGTGAGCTTCCTGAAGAGAGCATGGAAGATAATGAGGAAATGCGAGACATATGCGATAATACCAGAGACGTTGTCTCAGAAGGGGAATGTATCCAAACATCATGTTAACTGCATTCTTCAAAACTGCTCATAACAATACTCATGAGAGTCAAAAACAATATCTACATATGCGAACTGTGTGGTCACGATAAGAGATTTCTTCTATTACTATTGAAATAAATTCTGGATTCGGGGACCGACTTGGTTATGCGTCGATGGACCATAGAACCATCAAAAAAATGGGGGATCAATCACACCTGCTATCAACAAGTGTAATTACCTGAGTAATATAGACGAGGCTTTTACTTTGGAATATAAAGTGTTGCGCGTCACAATCCATCAATGGAGAACTTGAAAATGTTCTTTCATTAGCTAAGCACTCATTGTGCAATATCAGATCATTAAGGTTTCATCATGATGAGACGATTCCAACATAAACCTTGTCGAAACAGCTGCCTGGTGGGAGCAAGTTGCCGCTTTCCACAGATCGTGGCTCGAATGCCCATGCGTTCCAGATTTGCATAGTTCGTGATTATGGGCCTCCAAGACTAGCCATGAGACGTCATGAAAGGAGAGGAGCTTAACAGTAAGAAAAATTGTTGACATGAATAAATCAAAGTTATCATTTTTCTCATTTTTTGTATGGTTGACCCAACCGATTCAATGCAGGATGATACCTACTACCGGGAGTTATCATACCTGGTACCTGAGATGCGGTGAGTCCGCTCAGTCAACGGATGCAGCTCACCACACTCTCTAACATCTCGTACAAGCTACTTTTAACCATGCCAAGCACAGTGTACAAGTTCCTTATAGGACGGGTACTTCAATTCGATCCGCAGAAATGACGGGAATACGGATAGTGCTGCTGCTGCTGCTGCTTTGCGCAGGAAGCACTTTGGTCTTGAGCTTGGCAAGTTCCCGATCTACAGCATCGGAAGCTTCCAAGCGCCGGAATTCCAGTTCAACATTCATTGGACTAGTACCGGTAGCAGTATTCTTGGATCCATCTGGAAAGGCAAGAATGCCTCGATTAAGCTGTTCGGCAGATACTTCGGCACTTGCTTCCAATGCAGCGACCTTGTCTTCCATTCGTCGAAAGGCATCCATCGAAGTATTGCCCGACAATCCACTCAACATGTCATTGACCCACAGGGCACTTTTGGCCGTTTTCGCTCGAACAGCCAGTTGACTCTTTTGATTTTGAGCCTCCAAAATCTTGCCTTCCAAAACGTTCATGCTATCATACAACTTGTCCAAATTACTTGTGAGGCTATCCAACTGTTGTTGAAGGGCACTAGCCTTTTGAATGGCCATTTCACGGCGAGCCAGAGCTTCACGAGCCAACGTTTCCTTGTTGGCTTTCAAGGCCAACTGAGCTCGACGGTACCAATCGTCAGCCACAGAATCATATTGATTCTTTTCCGAAACCAAACGACGTTGTGACGCTGTAACTTCCGAGTAGATGCGACGAATGGTTAACAGGTCATTTTGCATATCCGCAACGGCTTGATCCATGACCTTTTCTGGATCTTCAAATCGTGATACCACCGAGTTGAGATTGCCACGAGCAACACGCAAGAATCGATCCACAAAGTTGGCTTGCAATTCCATATTGCGGAGACGGGGGTTGAGAGTGACAGTGTTGGGAAACAATGATGCCTGGGTATCTTGAAACCCCACTGTTGTTCGGAGATTGGTCTGTGGGGCTAGAAATGCATTGACTGGAGTGATCACTGCTACGCCATAGAAAAGGCAGAAAGTGATAAAAATCCTTTTGGATACAACAATAGTACGAATTACCATGTTTTGGATTTACGTTAGGGCAATCAATATACACAGACCCTTCCAAGTTCTACCTGGAAGGTTAAATACCTTGTGATCGATTCTTTGTGAGAACTTGGAGGAAAGAAATCTTGTGATTGTATTGATCAAAGGGGGTGTCATGTAAAAGTAGAACCAAAGATTTTGCCACGCGGCAGAATTGATTCCTTGATTTTGGTATCCTTTTTGAGTCGTGCCATCGATCCAATTGATTCACTTGGTAGGTCTATCCCACGTGGAAAAGTTTCCATGTAAATTATTATTGACAACTTGAAACTTGACGACTAAAATGGGTGCTTGTAATAGTGTAGTGATGACCATTAGTACTAGTGAGAGAGGCACCTTGCAGTTTATTTCCAAGCTTGACGACTTCTGCACGGTCACCATCAAAAGTAAGTGATTTTCTACATTAACGGCACGAGTTGCTCCGGTACAACGTGAAAAAAACCAAAATTATAAAGTATATAGTTGTGTTTATCAAAATGAACTTGAAAGTGTTTGCTGGTCATCGGCAACCGGAAGAGTCGAAGCAGTATTACCCATCGGCAAGCGAACGGCCGATCTCATGAGGCGCCCAATCGAACGAAGCTGTTCCCACACTCCGTCGGCAGTTGTGGAACAATCCAAAAAGACGATAGGAACATTTTCCTCTCGAAGAAAGTCCAGAGTGACATGGTGAAACTTGTGATAATTTCGAACTCGCTGAATGGCCGTTTTAATGTTATCATCCGGTCGTTGGCCACTTTCCCCCCGTTTCATGATTCGCTCCAGCATGACGGTATCATCACAAGTCAAGTGCAGTGCCAGCTCTGGCTTTCCGCACAGCGTCACTAGGTCTTCGGCATTCTCACGACTTCGTGGAAAGCCATCCAAGAGAACTCGCTTGCCCGGATGATCCTTCATTCGTTTTTGCATCAAGGCGACCATAATGGCGGAGCTTACCAAACCACCACTTTGCATAATTTCTTCGACATGTTTGCCCAGTTCGGTACCCTGTGCCACTTCATCACGAAGGAGTTCACCCGACGACAAATGAACGACACCACATTCCTTGACCAATCGTTCACACAAGACACCCTTGCCACTCCCTGGTCCACCAACGACCAAGATGATGCGAGCGGGGCGACCACCCAAAAAGACTTCATTATGCGTAATAAAGGCGTCGGTATCAATGATACCCGTACCATTGACATCGGCCACTTCAAACAGTTTTTGTACCACATCATCATCTGCCTCCTTGCCCACACCACGGAGCAAATCTTTCACGTCATGCCAATCCATACTCAACATTCCTCCTCGAACCTTGCCATAGGTCTGCATCAAATCTAAAAGTGCTTCTTGTCCCATGGAAGTGGTGGTGCTACTCTTGCTCACTTTTCCTCCAAATTTTTCCAGAATTTCAATACACTTGCCTTGATTTGAAGTAATGGCATCATCCAAGGGACGATTGCCCCAACGATCTTGGACATTGACATCGGCACCCGCCTCGCAAAGGAATTGGACGACCGCGTGTCGTCCTTCTCCAGCGGCCAGGTGGAGTGCTGTGCGTTTGTCATAGTCACCCTGATTTATGTCGACGTTCCCGTACGACACGAGAGCTTGTACTTCCTCTAAATCCCCTTCGGATGCCGCCGCAATCAAATTATTGGCTTGGGAGGGACTTCCAAACGTGGCTCCATAGTGCTTGAGCAAGGCAATGACCTCGGCATGACGGTGACGATGGGCATCATCCAGTGGCGACCCACCCCATCGATCACTTCTATTGATTCTAGCTCCCTTTTCAATCAAAAATTGACAAATATCGACATGACCTTCGGATGCCGCAATGTGCAGGGGGGTGCGACGATCGTAATCTCGAAAATTGATCAAACTGGGTCGAACCTTGGCAATGGCATCCAAGTGAGGAATGGATCGACCCAAGGCCACTTGATGAAGAAAACTACATCCAATGGCAAATTCTTGGGCCGGTAGGTCCATGTGTTTGCGACACAAATCTTCCATACTACCACTACTTTCGTCCGTCATAGAGTCATCCACGTAGGCTTGTTCGGTCGATTGATATCGGTGTAGTCCTTGTACGGCGGGGAGTGCAGGTAGTCGAGTCGGCTCCCTACCAGTAGATCTAGCATTGTTGGAAGAATCCCATGGCGACAATAGATGACTGCTACTGCTGCGCTGAAACACCCATCGAGTCGAAGATCGAGACAATAATGTAGAGGGACGCAGCATCATCTTGTTGGCTTTATGATGCTCGACTGTGCTTGCGACAATGTGACTTTGGTCGTTGGGTTGTTCCGCGCTCCATGGTACCTTTGGCGAAGCCGCCTTATCCTCTTCTATGCAGTTGATTCCGACGAGAAGTATTCTACTTCCGTGATCCATTTTGGAACTTGTGCTTCGAACCTCTTCATTTGTTGTGGAGGTGGTACGTGTTTCCCAACCCAACAAGTGTGAATGAAGGAATTCACTTCGACTCCTCGGACTAC
The DNA here is from genome assembly GCA_019593585.1 of Nitzschia palea. Lineage (NCBI taxonomy): Eukaryota > Bacillariophyta > Bacillariophyceae > Bacillariales > Bacillariaceae > Nitzschia > Nitzschia palea. Next base: position 7,795 of record SWEM01000782.1, on the reverse strand, counting down.
TACACGTTCATTGCTACCACTAAAATGACGTACCTGGTACCTGGTACGAAGGTTCTGTCGCTGTGATGTGTACCTGGTATTACCCGTTAGTATATTTTATTGCTTTCACTTTGTCGCTGTGATTATCTATTTTGTGAAAATCTATCGCATACCCCACATCATCCATTATGAACTGTAAAGAAGGCCATTTTGAATAAAGAGAGGCGATGGGGGCAAAGATGATGATGTTGTAGTCAGAACAAAACAATTTCTCTCATCCGGTCGGCTTTATCAGAACATCGGATTGCCATTCCACTAGATATCGATGACATAATCTTAAGAGTTCCTCGCGAAGAATGGGTTTGGTAGATATTTCATTGGATCCCGCTTTCATGAGCTCTTGAAGACCCTCTTCCAGAGCACAGGCGGTCAAGGCCACAATGGGAACATCCAATTGTAAATTTCCTCGTATCGTTTGAATGGCGGTATAACCATCCATGACGGGCATGCTCCAATCCATGAGAACGAGTCCAATATGGGGCGCCTCGGGATTTTGAGTAAAGTTGCGACTTTGTCTCATCATGTCGACGGCTTCTTGTCCATTCTCTGCCGTGACGTATTGAAGTTGAAAATGTTGGAGCATGCGCCCCAATAGTTTGCGATTTATGGCATTGTCATCGGTCACCAAGACCACTTTTTCATTATGATCAAAGTTGAATGATCCGGATGATGAGAAAGTGTTCATGGTGGACTTGGGACTACCTTGTGGTGTTTCGGGGGGTGTCAGAGGATGTGATGGTTCCGTGTAACTATCATCATTATCATCGTCAAACGATGAAGTGCTGGCATCGGCAAGGAGGGGTTTCAACCACTGAGACTCAGTACGGGTATGACTTGCTCCCTTGCTGCTCCTCCTGCTGCTACCAAGGGACGGAATGCTGCTACAGGAACTGTCCATCAGAACGTTTGCCTCGAAAGCACCCACAGGAATGTTCAGAATGGATTCCTTTTCTGGATTATCACTGATGATATTGACATCTGTCTCGCCAGGAGTACGAATGTCCACCTTTAAGGGAAGGTAGACTCGAAACGTGGAACCCTTGTCCAACAGTGATTCCACATGGATCGAACCACCCATGATTTTTACTAACCTTGAAACGATACTAAGTCCAAGACCAGTTCCCCCGTGCTTTCGGTAATCGGATAACTTGGCTTGTGAGTATGGCTCAAAAATGTGCCTTTGCCGTTCGGGGCTAATCCCGACACCGCTGTCTTCCACCTCCAGCTGGAGCACTACCTGTTGAAAGCAGTCCGGTTCCCGACATTCTTGACCCTCTTCCACATCAAAGCGGAGCGAAAAGTCTTTAAAGGTGCTTCGTATGGACGATTCTGACAAGGGATCCGTTTGGCCTGTCGCATCAGCATCATGTGTAGACCCCTTCTTGTTGCTGTTCGTGGAAGCCTTGAGTGCATCCTCCTTGATCCAATCATTCATCATCGCAGTGCCAACCGGTACAAGTTTCACAGAAAAGTTGACAAATCCCTCCTCTGTGAACTTGGCGCTGTTGCTGAGAAGGTTGAATACAATTTGAAGGAGCCGTACGGAATCACCAAGAACCAGTTGAGGCACCGAAGAATCAATGGTATACTCAAATGAAACTCTGTCGCCATGTTTGTGCCAAATGTCTGTCTTAACGCTTGCCGCTACCCCCTTGAGCATTTTGAGTATGTCAAATGACGCTTGTTCCAGTCGAAGTTTCCCCGATTCCAACTTGGAAATGTCCAAGACATCGTTCACTAATCGAAGCATAAGATGGGCACTTTGCTCGATCGAAGTTAATGATTCACGCTGTTCTTCAGAAAGGGACTTGTCATCCCCCATGAAAGAGATTGTGGACGTTATCGCAAAGAGAGGATTCCGGATCTCATGGCACAAGAAGCTCATGAACGTTAGGACTCGGCGTTTGGATTGCATCTCAGCGATAAGAGTTTTGTCCAAGGCGTCAAATAAATGAGGAACCAGAGGGAGAAGATAGATTGCAGTGGCCAAACTAACAGCTGCAGTCGCAATGTTGAGGGCATTGAATACAGTCCCCGAGGTGATTCCCATGCAGTGGAAAAAGTGACCCGTACCGCATAGAAAGATGAAGAGAGCAAATAGAATCGTCAAAAGCAATAGGTGCCATGGCATTGAGCGGAGTCGGGGATACCGCACCAGAGCAACAACAATTTGAAGTGGGATGGAGAAGTATGCCACTGTGATGATTAAATCATCGTACCGAACTATTGTTCTCGCAACAGTCATGGCTGTAGACTTGCGTTCTTCCACCCAATATCAACTGTGGTTAGCAAAGCGAAGATGGTTAATTGAAGCAGCAACGACCTCAACTCTTGGTATCTTCTCTTCCAAGTAATTCAACGACTAGGGATAGCTTGGTAGAAATTTTTCCACTGGGTTTATACACCTTGCTCACAGGATGTCAACAATTATCATTAATCTTTTGCAAATCAATTTGTAGCATCCCGGTTTACCCAGTCAAAGTGGAAGTGGAGCATCGTCTTCTCACAAATGATGGCAATGACTCAAGTGGGCCATTGAAAACGTCGCCTTATTCTGAAATTACATATAGGCTCAAATCAACTTCCTGGAATCTTGAAAAGCCCCCCTTGAACAATGTGGCGCTAAGCATCACGGGCGAAGAAGATATTGTGAGAACTGTTGAACTCACCTATAAAGTGTCGTATATTTCTTGATATGTTTTTTGTTTACAGTTAGTGGAGGGACTTGACATTTGAGGAGTGCGAAGCAACATTTGTAGAACTTCTGCCATCCGGCATCTCCAAGTTCGCTAGTCCCCAACGAATTATCGAGACCACACTCGCCTTCTGTTCGTTCTTCATGCCGAACATGTGAAGTTTCAAATTGCGCCATTGGAATGGCAGTCTTGCTCAAGACTTGGCGATTTAGACCCTATGAATGGCCCCCCGTTCGCCTTTTTGGTCATTCTCGAGTGAGAATTGTCAAGTACACCCCCGAGGAGCGAACCATTAAGCGCAGCCTTCTTCCCCAAGCTTTTATCATTTGTTCATTCTAAATAAGTGTGGAGTGCAGTTCGTCGAGCAATTGTAGAAGCACGATGGAACTACTATGAACTATCGCTTGGAGCTGTACTGCAGGGAGCTTATTCGCACCGGGACATGAACGGTATCGTTCAATACCTCTAAATTCTACTAACGTTAGTACTTAGTATTTTCTACTGCATGGCTGGCTGCTTGGCACAAGTACCTGGTACATGGTAGTACGTCGTACCGTAGTACTACGTTAGTAGTTGCAAGTTGCAATTACTACTACCACGCACGCATCTTTTTGTTACTTCCCACCACCAGCAGATCCATAGTTGAGGAATCCGGCGGCGGGCCGAAGAAATCAGGAAGAAGCCCCCCCCTTTGCACGCAGCTGCCACCAGGTCAGCAACAAGCAGAATGATCACCTTCCAGCCATCATCATCATCATCACGTGAACATCATTCTATAGGAGCTACTACCACCTACTTCCTTGTGGTGTTGGCGGCTACCGGTAGTAGAGTAGCTATTACTTGTTGTACCAGGTACCACCAGATTGCTCGAGGCTCGAGGGTGTGTGATGATCATCAGCACCACGGTTAGACCACACTCACACCACGCACTGTGCCTTTCTCAAAAATAATGAGGCGTTGCCAGCGCCAGCAATAGGTATGATATGGAGTAACCAGAGACTGCATGATGCATGGGTAGAGGGGTAAGTACTTGTTTTCAGAGATTGCAAGCAAGAACGAGATTGCAAGCAAGAAGCGAGGGGCAACTTACATAGTAAAGTACTTGTACCAGATATAGAGTAGTAGAATAATTGGGCAATTTCGCAATTTCAACATTACTACAACTCTTGTTGTATAAAACACAAGGCTCCTCCTTTCGTCGTTTCGTATTTATTTTAGACTGCGAATGTTTGGACAAAACTGCCAGTAATGTTGTAGTAGTACATGTACCAGGTACCAGAGAAGCAGAACAACAATTCAAGGATACACATCTTTCCTATGTTTGTATAGGCTCCCAGCCATTTCCTTTTTCAAAATGATACCTTGTACCTAAAATTATTATAAATGCATGATGCCTCCCATCCTTTCACACTACTGCTCGCAACAAGTGTCATGTACCGTGTAGGTAGCTCTAGGGTCCCCGGCGTAACAATCACCACGTGAAGGGTTAGTTAGGATCATTTCTGGAAGAATATGCTGCAATAACGCCTATTCCAGCAATAATCATGACCAACAAGATGGTGGATATAATGGGAATTGTCCAGGCCAGGAATCCCAATCCGCTGATCACAATCAGCCAAAGAACTAGGCGACGAACACGTCGGTTCCGACGTGTTCGATTCACTTCCGCCAATTCTTCGGGTGTACTTGGAAAGGGAATGGTGGCCGTTCCATGCGCACTTCCACCACCACCTTCTAGGTCTGTGATGCCCATGGTGGGGGCCGGTTCATTTTTCCATTCCTTGAACATGGGATGCACAAGATCATCACTTTTTCCTTTTTCCTCTTCCATCAATGCTGCCAAGGTTCGGTTGGGATACAACTCTTCGATTGAGATAGGTTGGCGAGTGACGGGTGACGCTCCATTGCAACGAATCCAATTTTCAATCGCAACTTTTTCATAACTATATCCCTCTGGATCAATGACCGGAACGTGAATGAGTCCCAAAGTGATGGGGCAGTAATAGCCATCAGGTAGGGGACGATATTCATTAATGAGTTGTTGGGAAAACTGGCGAACCGAGAGTTGGAGACGCTTGAGACTCGAGCTGGATTTGTATTCAACAGCTTCGGTGATAATGGATTTCATGGCCCGGTTCTCGTAGACTTTGGCAAGGTCATCACCGCGGGCTTCCAATGCTGCGCGTTCGTAAGATGTTCCATCTGGTATGACTACAGGATTTTGTAACACTTCCTTCGTGAGCGGACAGTAAAACGCTGTGGGAAAAGCGAACGCGGCGGATGATGGTGATGATACCGAGTCTATTGTGCTCGGCTCCTTTTCACTAGTAGTAATGATTGGTAATTCCATGGATCCATGTCGATCTGTATCAGCGCTTTCATGATTGCTGGAATCCTGGAGAGCGTTCTCCATGGTTTCCAAGCTGTCGGCAATCTCGGTTGGGTCCGTCGTGTTCGTCATGCTATAGGCGCGTCTTTCCAATCTTCGTCAAATGGATGTAGTAACTGAAAGTCTGTCGCTGCTGCTACAGTATACGTGGTGCCACACAAGATTTAGTGAAACGTGGGGATAGCACTCCCTCAAAGATACTTGAACTTGCACGAGGACAGTCGTTTGTCACCGAATCTGGAAAGGGCCAAGGAAAATGTGGCTTGTCGGTTCTCGTTGCAATTTCTGGATGTGTCACAATGCCTGCACTACAACCTCTAACTCCTGCGGTGCGTTTCGTACTACCGGTAGGAACCAGTAAGATTTGGGTTTCGCCACAAGTCCCACGTAGACTTCGAATCTCGTCCGCCGGATCTTTTCCCTTCTTCGCGTGGCGCTACATGGATCCTCGCGAGTGAAGTTGGGTGCGGATGACGATCGTCATGTGGAAATATAGGAGTTGACAGGAGGGCATATATAATTAGTTGTTCGCGGACTACCACCAAGGTGCCTGCCGGACGCCATTTATTGGGATTCACTGTCATAACGGAAACTCTCGCAGTTTCCTATAAAAGCGAAGGTGCAAGCGCTACCTCACATCTAGGAGTGGAGCAAGGATTGAGTGTATTTTAATGCCTTTGCCATCGGGGGATGGTTTTGTGCTATTGTCCTCGAAAGGTACGAGGGAGGAACCCTTTGCTTGCTTTGATTTCGTTCTTGTTGAATTCCTGACCCTGATGTTTCCGCTTGCCGACTGCTTACCCTTATAGCATCTCTGTTGATGTTGTACCAGGAGATTATAGCTTTTTGGCATTGGTCTAATTTTGTATGTTCTCCAACTGCATGGGAATAGATTGCTGTCGACTGGCACGATTCCACCCATCACATCATGACGTGACGTCACGGACACGAGTTTCCACCGAAGGCAGACACGACCCGGAATCCGCGAGTACGGTAGGTAGTTACACAATTTGTCACCAAATTCTTTCATACAATGATCACTACACAACCCCGTTCGCAGAAAGCTGGTGCATGGTACCTATTTCTAGAATCCCGGCCCATCGCCATATGCTCCCTGTTTTCTAGCGAAAGAGGCGACCAACCGTAGTGATTGCCGTTGTCGACAGTCCAACAGGCCAGTGTGTTGTCAGACCAACGACCACGCTCAACCTACAACGACACATGATGGATACAATGCGGTGGGCCGAACAGAGTGACGGCTCTCAGCAAGATAGCCAACCGGCTCCGACAATCAAGAACCATTCGTTGACCCACTTTAACGGTTACTTGTACTACTTCGGTGGCTATGACGGCAGCAAGAATCTAGATACGCTCTTGCTATATTCCATCGCAGAAGAGCGCTGGATCCGCCCACATTACGTGGGGGCTGCCAACAACAACCATGACATGATGAACCATCAAGATGATCATGGTATGGACGCATCCATCATGATAACCGGTACCCCGCCAAAAGGGCGCAATGGTCACAGTGCTACCTTGGTTGTGGGAGACACTGACGATGAAGAAAACGCTCGTATTTTTATCATCGGAGGTTGGTTGGGCACAGGTCCCTTGGCTGCCTCGGACATGCATGTCCTTGACATCTCCAATGGAGGAAAGACGCTCAGGTGGAATCAGCCCGTTGTAAAAGGAACACCGCCGGGACCTTGCAATATGCACTCTGCCGATTATGTACCAAACAACAAGGAGGTCTATGTATTTCGGGGAGGAAATGGCCGGGAGTTTTTTAATGATCTACATGCACTAGACGCCAAATCTCTGACATGGCGAAAAAGCCAACACTGTTGGACAGCACCCACAACAGAGAGCCAATCATTCCAGTGCTTTGTTGGAAGAGACTGGTGAGCTCTTCATTTTTGGAGGATGGTGCGTAGCAACAGTTACCCGGCGGGTATGTTGGAAAGGTGCATCATTTTTGCCTCATCATGGTGTTTTGTTATTATTATGGCTACAGGAACGGCACGGAGCGTTTGAATGATATCCACATTCTCAACATCGAAACGTCCACATGGACTTGTCCTCGGCTTGGTGGTGTCTTGCCGCATCCCCGTGCGGGCATGACGCTCACCCCCATACGAGGACGTTTGTTTCTTTTTGGCGGTGGCGAGAACAGTTCCAAATGCTACCATGACTTGCAAATTTTAGATAGACAAGAAATGGCATGGATAGACATCACACAATATGAAAGCGGGACGTCGGAACCGGATACCAATAAAGTGCTGGCGAGCCTTGATTGTTTGGAGGCGGATCCAAATTATCATCAAGAGCACAACTCAGATGCTGATGCATCTTCAAATCCAAATAACAAAGATACTGCGCCCACTGTTTTGGTACATGGTAGAGGTCCGAGCAGAAGAGCGGGTCATGCGGCCACAGCAGTGCATCAAAAAATTTACATTTTTGGAGGGTCTTGTGGCCCGGATTATCTGAATGATTTCTATGTCTTGGATACGGACCCACTATCACGAGCATGCGTCACAAAACCACCAGTTTGCAATTGATCGAGCGACGAATACGAAACTTCTTTATCAAGGAAGAAGATCCGATAGACCAAAAGGTCTTAGGTTACGATATGACTCTGGTGTGGATACCCTAGACTGACATCATGCAA
>SWEM01000781.1:0-12242 GCA_019593585.1 Nitzschia palea | reverse complement strand
CAGCTGCTCAAACTTCAAGAGACAATCCCATGCAAATCTTGCCATGAGCAAGGCATGACGTTCCTGTGGCTTTGGCAATCCCGTGACAGCAACATAGCTGTCGCCTGGCAAGAAGAAGTGAGGGAAAATGACTGTGATAGGGGAATGCCACGACAGGTCACGTACCGATAGTTTCCACTTTGAAGACTTTGTGTTGGGCTGCGAGTTTATCAAAAGCGCTGTAAATTGTCTCGAGCAAAAGAAAGACGTGCGAAGGGTCACGACTGGAACTCCATGCTGTAAACCCAGCAATGTCTTACGTTGGATTCGACACAACAAATTAACGTTTGTGAGTCGCATGGTCTTTACAGTTACATATGCAGAACGCGTTCAGATCGTACCTCCAAAAATGACCGTTGTGTAAGGGAATAAGTCAGCAATGGGTTTGGCTTGCATAATCTGTTGGTCGTCGCCATCACTGGTCAGAAAAGTCTGCAGCCGTTTATTTGGAGACAAGAATTTTCTTTCAAAGTTGGTAGACTTGTCGGCAAGGAGACGCTTGGTAACACTCTCTGGAAACAACGACGAGACAATGGCACTTGTTTTACTGGCTTGCTTCATCACAATGTATTGACGCCTTTCAACCATCCGATCGTATACAAGGAACATGAAACCAGTGAAGACAAATATCATACACACACCTAGTGTGGCGTCACGAGGGTAACCTGACGAGGGAAAAATGTTGATCAATATCAAATCAGAACACAGAGAGGACCAATATCCAGTCACTTCTTCGCTGGATTTTTGAAACTTACTCGTGTTGTAATGGTTGTACATCTGTGGTGTCGGGTAGACTGTCAAGTTGTACTGACATACGTCCTGATTCAGGCGAAAGCCGTTGATAGATTCAGATAACAGATCTTTCAGCTCAACGTATTGAGCATAGCGATCCATGTCCACGGAGTGGAAGTCTCCAGGACCAACAAATTCCACATTCGGGCCATCTACAATGTAAGTGAATAAACCTTGGCAACTGTTCGCCAGTACAATCACTATGGGTTCGACATTGCTGGGCAAGATGTTTTCGAAATATGACTTCCAGTTGACCGCGGCGTAGATCACAGCAACCACCTTTTGATCATCGGCGTATGAATCAAATACGGGAAGGTAAATCCGAGTCATGGGATCACCAGGATAGTCGACCAATTCACCGGCTGCAAAGCTCAGCAGGAAGGCGAACCAGCTAGTCAAGGTATGAGGCGATGACACATTTCCGGGGGGATAAACATCACAGCCACCAATGACTATTTCACCAGTAGCAGCACAAACCTTCATGAAAGGAGCAACTGTGGAGTAGTCAATAACGTTCCAGTTGATCAGGTTGAGAAATGCTATTGGTGACTGCTGCCAAAAGGGATAGTACTTGGTAAGACTTGTGGATACAACTGGAAGACCAGTTTCGGGGCTGAACGACCATATCTTGTTGGCAATACCCGAAGAAAAATCAAGGTGGGAATCTTCGGTGACCGGTTCGAGGGGCTGGAGATACTGGTCCAACTCCTCTTGTAGACCAAGGGCTCGTTGATACTTTATGCCCTCGTCCAACCAGTCTGTGTTTTGCATGGTATATTCTTCCCATTTTTCTCTGTTCTCTTCAGTAATGATCGGTATGATTTGAGTGTGAAGTGCACTTGAAACTTTCCGAGCAATGGCTGAGCGCTGTTGGAAGTCGTTCATCGTTACAAATGGCCACGTTAGATTTTGACTGCGGGCATATGATGTTAACGAGACTCCCAAAGTAGAGATTGCAACAAATTTCTCTTTAACAATCTCTTCAAAGGAATTTAGTATTTGCACGGAGTTTCCTTGCCACTGTGCGTCAAACTCTCGTTCTTCTGACTGCGACGTGATAACGAAAACACCAGCCGAGATACCAGCAGCCACGCTCGCAAGAATCAACAGAACAAGTACACGAGCACGAAATACATTTCGACTCTCATGTGAAGCAATCTCTGGACTGACGTGTGTCGAGGAGTGACTGCTGGTGTTGTCAATGTTACTGCTAGTGTTTTCCTCAGAGGCGCTTCCAATTTCATCATCATTACCTTCTTCCAGACGTCTAGCGGCGGCATCGCTTGACGATTTGGAGATTACAATCGTTGGTGAGTTCATTGTTGATACAGATAGCTGTCAGAATGTCCCTTCACAACTTTATGATCGTCTCATGAAATCCAAAATTATGGGATCAGCATGACTTGACAGCTTATGAAGTTGATTTATGGAACACAGTCACGCTATGCCGAAAAATGTAAACAAGACGCCAGAAGTATCTCATAAATAGAGAAATCTAAATAAGAAGATTACCCTGGATGCTTGGACAAGGTGGAAATGTCACCTTCAACCAAAGTGAATAGTTTAATACGGGAACTTTGTGGATTATATGTTATATGCGAACCATGCTTCGCGTCACTCGGTAGACGCATATCGGATCAACTTTGTGTCAAATGACAAGCTACTGTAAAGTCTTTTCTTGCATGTCTATGGATTTAGTACGATGAAATTGCGTGTGTTGACGAAAAGACGACAATTTTCAATTCGTGTACGTTTAGTACTTGTAAACATAGAACAACAAAATCCTCCGCAAACTCTCCCTGGGAGTCATTTGCGCCTATAAACAGAGTGGTGTGGAGAACCAAAATGTCCTACGTGTGATGATGTGGTGCTTGTGAATTGTGAACATACTTCTGCTGGTACTGGAGCCTCGGAGCAATTGCTTGAAGTACCGGTATATACTTATACGTACTTGTAGTTGAAGCCATGACTTCACTGCGAAATGCCAGGTGTACACTGGAAATTTTCGGACAAGAAATTTTTGCCGCTATTGCGAAAATTGCCGGCAGTGGTCATTCTCACTCACAGTCAATGTTCTACAGTAGCGGTACGTGTGCCATTTAAGATAAACATCTATTGAGAAATTTCGACTAGATTTGTGTTTTAGTACTTCGTTACTGCTACCGACTACCCAGTCGATCCGAAGAGGCCGTCTCCAGCACTTTCAAGCTTGCCAATGCATGAATGCTGTAGTGGATTGGGAGCTTGTGCCATCTAATTCTCTACCTGGTACTACCGTATGCCTGTAACTACGATTACCTTCCTGGATTTCTATTCTTGGTATGGTGTGTGGGCAAACTATATGTGGCCCACATGAAAACCATGTACTTGCTGTCGGCCATGGTTCGATGTCAACAGGAAATGCAGTCGCTCCCAGCTTCTTGGAGTGGGACGCCAAAACCATTCTATAGAGGTGGTACGTATGGCGCCGAAAGTATGCTCAATCGCAACCATGCCGAAACTTTCAAATAGTAAATGGTGACTAGATAATTGTGCGACTGAGCCTCCAGATGGCGATTCCAAGGAAGTGAAAACATCACAGTCAATACAGTACTAATGTTATTCGAGAATAACTTGTAGACTAGATTTCGTTTTCATCAATGTATGAGGATCTCCTCCATAACGAAAAAGTACAGAATGCATCGTAAATGACCCATTTCTTTGAGCATGAGAATTCCAAAATGGAGGAAAGAAAAATGGATATATACAACCTTATCGATATCAATTCCTTGAACCTAAAGATTCGACCACAGGTAGCGATCACCCCCCTTGATGGTTGGTTCTCCGTGGCCATTAGATAAATGGGACAAAGTCATCTTCACCAGTACTTGAAGAAGTACTTTCCAAACTTGTAAAGAATTCGATGGTTGATTCTAGCTTTTCGATAAAGTAGTCCACATCTCTGTACCACGAGGAGGCAACAAACGAATGATGAGATAAACATATTTTACCAGCCGATAGCACTCTTTCTGGGTTATCGTTTCCCACTCTTACTCTTTGGTATTGTAAAAGTAAAGACTGGCCCGCGCGGAATGCGAGATCCCCCTTGCCTGATGGAGGGGTTGGCAGCAGTGATGTCCAGCTCGGATGGCCACACCTTCCATATCCAAAAAGGTACTCAAATCACTCGGATGAACATTCTCTACCCAAAAGGCACATAGTGCTGCCCGATCGACTCCCACCGATGGTCCTAGGACATTCACCCCCTCTACTTCCAGCATTCGCTTGTGCATGTATTCGGCAAGTTCTCGTTCATAGGCCTGAATCTTGTCCATGCCAAGGGATTGCAAGTATTGAATGGCTGCTCCTAGTCCTATTGCTTGGGCAATAGCGGGGGTACCCGCCTCGAATCGTGCTGGTGCCTTGGCAAAGGTAGCCCCAGCCAAGGTAACATGATCAATCATTTCTCCACCGCCCATGTAGGGAGGCATAGCATTGAGAATATCTTCCTTTCCCCAAAGAAATCCAATCCCAGTCGGTCCACACATTTTATGACCCGATGCGGCTAAAAAGTCAATGCCAAGGTCTTGAACATCGACTGGTCGATTGGGTACAGATTGACAGGCATCGAGAAGGACTATCGCATGAGGAGCCTTGGCCCGAACTTGTGCGACTATATCTTTGACTGGATTGATACATGCCATGACATTGGACACATGTTGTAACGTCACAATCTTGGTTTTTTCATTGAAATATCCAGCCATTTGGTCCATGTCCAGACAACCCGTTTCAAAATCAATGTTGACATAGCGTAAAATAGCACCCGTTTGTTCCGCCAAGATTTGCCAGGGAATCAAATTCGAATGATGTTCCATTTCCGATAACACAATTTCATCTCCTTCCTTCAAAAATTTCCTGCCGTACGAGGATGCGACAAGATTGATTGCCTCGGTCGCTCCACTCGTAAACACAATTTCATTCCTGGAGGGAGCATTGATAAAGGACGCAATGGCATCGCGAGCCTCCTCGTAGGCGGCAGTAGCTGCTCGGGATAGTGTATGAGCTCCACGATGAACATTGGAATTTTGATTTTGATAATAATAGGATATCGCATCAACCACTTGTTGGGGTTTTTGCGAGGTTGCTGCCGAGTCTAGATACACCAGAGGTTTGTCACCGATCTTGGTAGCAAGAATGGCAAATTCCGGTCTTGTTCTATCGGCAAGGTCCGCATGCTCAAACGTGTGACTGGTCCACCAGGGCTCTTCCGTACTCTCGGATGCCGATGAAACTTCAGGATTCTTCAAAACCGGTCGTGGAATGGCACTGGGTCGCGATAATGTTGTTCTCAGGGAACGAGGGTCGGTCTGGGTTGCCGTAAACGCACTGGCAACCAGAAGGCGTGAGAGTACGACAACTGCTAAAGCCCATCTCATCCTTGTTTTGGTTCTGGGAGGTGTGAATATAAGGAACTGTTAACTCTACTACCCGTGGTGATCGATGATGTAAGATGGAATGACAAGAATTTTACTTCCACTCATCAAATGTTATGGTACCGTACGGGTACAAGGTACCGCAGGTTTGGGTGGAGAAATATGATGACGTCGGTCGTGTCGCATGTCAGCTAGTCGAAGGAATCAAATGTGATTACAGGTGGGAATGATGAAGTGAGGGATGCTTTTGGAACAGAATCTTTTGCCAAGTTCTTGTTTCAACGTGTCGGTCGGTGCGAGAAAAAATTCCCAAATGCCAACGACCAACTATACCCTGGCTTAGTCAAGGAAGCACAAGAACAACCTCTATACGGTCGGCAGTACAAGTAGGTAGTACGGTATTGTATTGCAGCACTAGCCCTCTTTCGTCGTCAAAACAAAGAAATGGTTTTTCACCGCAGGAACCTGCGATGCTGCGGGTCCGAATCTTGCTGGGGGAAAAGAATTCTGTTGATCTCGAGTATTTTGGGACTTGTCGCTTCCTTTACAACGAATCACCATGGCATAGTGACCAAACGAATCAACACCGAGCTCACCATGGCTGGTGAATCCGACTTTGTCAGCAAAGTCAACTTTTTTGGCAAGGATGTTTCTGGTAGTCCATCCGAGGAGAATCAAGTGACAGGAAGTGCAACAACATTTGATCCAGTTGCAGAAGCATTGATCCGAAAGAGCAAGGCCCTGATCGCTTCTGATCTAGGAATTCAAGACCCTAGTTTACTAGCAGAAGACTTTTTGTGGATTGGACCATATCTTGAGAAGCCTTTGGGTAAGGTTGACTACCTAGCAGCAGGAAGATTTTTCAGTCTTCGCACGGCATTTCCCGACTTGGATTATCGTCCTCATGATTTTCGGATGGATAGGAATGATGCACTCACCGTTCGATGTACGGTTCGACCGGTTGGTGTCATGAGAGGACCACTGCGCCTTCGCAATGAATTGGTTCCACCCAATGGTAAACAATGGCGTGGTCCACCAGAGGCAATTAGTGTCACATTCGACGCTGAATCTGGAAAGGTTGCCAAATTGTGTTCTGGCTTTGCTATGGATCGTTTGGTGGGGAATACCAATGGTCTTTGTGGCGTCTTGGCTGCGGCCACTGTGGCAGGTGTCCCACCCTCGGAATGGGAAGTGAATTCGATTCCGACGGTCATTTCTCGTTTCTTTGGTCGACCAGTGGATTCACTGGGGGAAGTATCCACATTCCTCGCTCCCTTTCCAGAAACTGTCATGATCCAACTAGTCAAGGGAATTCTCACGACCAATCTAGCAGCTGATGATCCGGCCTTGTTATCCAAAGACTTTACCTTTCTCACACCCTCGGTTGGTCCGATTGGCAAGTCCAAGTTTATCGAGAACTATGCCGCACAAGAATTTGGAGGCTTTGAACCAGAATATTCCCATTTTCGAGTAGATCCCTTTGATCCGTATCGCGTGTGGGTCGATGTCAAACCCGTCGGACCAGGCTTGGAAGGTCCACCCCAAGCATTTTCCTTTGCCTTTGACGATGACGGCTTTTGTACAAGAATCACAGCAGGAGCCGTCATGGATCCTTCCATCGGTACGTTTGTTTTGCAATCTAATAAAAGAGAATGGAGTGGCATATGCCACGGAAAACAAAATTCCCATCCATGATCCCCCCCTCACATATGTCAAATGCTGCTGCTGAACTTCCTTTTCTATTGTCCCCATCGTTGGATGTACAGGAAATACTGGTGGATTGACAGGACCAGCTGGAATCAAATATGCCAGTGGAGAAGGTGACATTGATTTTGCTGTTCGACCACTCCCAGTAGCGATTGGTCGTCTCAAGAAAACGGTTCTATCCCCCTTGACCAAGATATCCGCCGATGATTATGTGTTGGATGCCTTAGAAAGTCGTACCAAGGTGGACAGTGACACTTTGGAAAGTCGACGAGCACTGGCCGAGGCCCGGGCTAGAATTCGAGAAGAGGAAGCACAGAGGAAACAAATTGAAGCCGAAGCTGCCGAACGTCTTCGTGCCTTGCAGGAAATGGAAGAACAGAAACTACGTGCACAACAAGAAGCGATACAACAAGCGGATGACGACTTGAAAAGGATTCGATTGGAAATTCAAAAAGAAGTAGCTCAACGAGAGGCCGAAATTCGATCCCAGAATAAACAAGATGCAGTAGCAGCACCGGTTGAGAAACCAACAGTGAAACTGCCTACGCCACCAAAAACTGCTCCACCACAAAATGTGATCCCAAAAGCTGTACCGCAACCCAAGCCAAGTACAATAGTGCCTTCTCCACCAAAGACGGCCCCATCCAGTGATTCAAAGGCAAGTCTTCCGTCGCCATCTTCCAAATCGTTTGGAGTCCAGTTCCTAGACATTTTGCCCAAATTTGATGGCAATCAAGTTGCAGGTATCGATAGCAAGGAAAAGCAGAAACAATCAACGGCAGACATGCGTATCAAGGAGAAAGCACGATTGGATGAACAAACTGCTGCAACCGCCAAGCTCAAGGCGGTCTTTGAAGAATCACGAAGGAAGCGCCTCGAGGAACAAAAAATCGAAATGGAACAAAAGAAGATTGATTTAGAAAAACGCAAGGCGGCCGCGGCAGAGACTTTAGCCCGAAAGAATGCCGAAATCAATGCTGCTGTGGCCAAGAGAAAGGCGGAGGAGGACAAGAAGCGGCTGGAAGCGGAAAAGAAACGACGGGAATCTATTGCCAAGGGGACTGAGGCGCTGGCTGGTGCTCTCTCTGCCATTCAAGCACAACCATACCCAATGGCGAAAAAGGACATCCCAGTGAAGAAAGCTCTCAAGCCGCCTACGACGCGTCCTTCTCTACAAATTGGACGTCCAAAAGCAACGGAAGACAAGGATACCAAGGTTAAGGCGCCACCTTCAGCCCCCCGACCATCCCTTCGCATCCCTGGACTCTCCAAACCTTCAACAGATGTGAAGCCGAATGTTCCTCCCCCAGTGCCGAGGCCTTCTCTCCAGATCCCAATATTTGGCAAGCCGTCAGAGCCGTCAACCGAGAGCAAAGAGTCAAAACCTGCTCCATCAAGGCCTCGACCATCCCTGCAAATACCAAAACTTCTGACAATTGGTGACCAATCGAAAACGACGTCACCAACACCTAAACTCCCTGTTGCAACTCCCAAAGCAACGACTCCACCTCGGTCATCGTTACAGATTCCAAAGGCAACGAAAGCACCAAAAGGAGTTCCAACTATTGTGGCCTGGCGGACATTGCCTAGTGGAGGTATCTCTGGTCAGATCTTTGGGTCCGTAAACTTTAAGGAAGGTGAACGAGTCGAAACTTCCACCATTGCTTCTGGAACGCTCGAAAATGGAAGTGTTGTCACTACCGAATCGGGAAGCAAATACTTTTTGAGTGCCGAAAGTGTTCGTGATATGCGGGCGGCAGCTGCTAAATCTGCACCCAAAGGCGTACCAGACCTGTCGTCGAGCCCACCGCGAGCGACCCTTCAACTAACAAAATTAGCAAAGGAGCGTGATGCCAAGGCGGCCGAGTTGGCTCTAAAGGCGGCATCTCAATCTCCCACGGTCCTTCGACGACGGCCTACATTTTCACTATCGGCATTTTTTGGATTGGACAAGTCCTCCGAATCAATGGATACTAGCAAGGCCACCGAGAATACCAAATCCACGGTGCCTCCGCCATCAAAGGGTCAATCTCCATTGACCAAGGTGGCTCCCAAGGGTATTCCTGCCATCAATCGATGGAAACAGAACAGAGATAAATCCATTACAGGAATCATATCTGGTTCGTCAGCCTTCCCGGATGGAGAGAAGATCACGACCAGTCCGATTTCTACTGGAGTGATTCGATCAGGACAGGTTGTCACTACGTCAAGTGGAACAAAATACTTTCTACAATAAGAGGTCGCGCGATGCTGATTGTTTGGGTTTCTACGGACTGGCATGTTTGGTTGGAGCCGTCGCAATTCAATTGAAACCGCCAACGACGGAAACTACCGGGTACACGTCAAAAAGTTGAATGGTCATAGTAGCTCTACTTGGCTATTCTTGACCTCTCAGGATCAAACTGTACAAAAGCCGTTTGTTCTTGCAATGTTCTGGTCATTGTTTCCCATGACTCGTCGATAATGTCATCACGGCTGGAGTATGGATCGTTGTCATGTGTCAAGTCGAGCAGCTACAACGGTCACCAGGCAAGATTAAGAAATGAATAGGAAGTGTCCTAGTGAACATGTAATGAATAATTTTGGGCTTTTTCTTACCTTGTTCACTTGTGACACCGTGTCACATTGACTAGAAAGCACCCTGAAAACAATCTCAGATCGTTGATTCGAAATGGTTGTACATTGCTGTTTCAAAGTCGAGAGGGCAATTTCCAGTGCAGTAATTCGCTTGATCAGTTTAATAGGGTCTGGAATATCCTCACGCCTGGTCAAAACGGGGTGAACGATTGGACAGTGAGTGTGTGGTGAGTGGAACGAACAAAAATAGTAGTGGAAACCCAACATGTATGATTTTCCTTCGCGTACCCCGATTGTCGGCGATTTTCGTTGATGATTTTGATGTTCTTTTCCAACTCGTGCACTGCCTTGCTGATATCTGATTCACATTTGCTGAGCTGACTTATCAAGCCTTTTGCCTGGGTCTCCATATTCGTTGCAGCTGCTATGATTGTCGTGGTGCTTGTTCCGGTAGTTGATAGGGATGAAACTTTCATTCCATCACAACATGAAATACGAAATACAACAATTTTGAAATTGGCGCGGATACCATATTAGAAGGGAGACGAATTGGGTGCCCCCAATTGCCACCCAACATCTTTCCAATCAATTCGCTGACGTGGCAGGATTTGTTTGCGAACGCAAATTGGTGGAGGAAAGATCCCCGACTGGAAGATTTCTGCTTACGTCAGGGGGGCTGGTGTGCCGACCACGCCACACCCGAACTGCCAGGAAAGATGCCGACATCATCAGGAACGACGCTCAACAAGCACCTGGCAAGATGACACATACACCACTCTGGCTCACAATAATACAGGTATCTTTCCGAAATTAATTGTTACAGACTCTCTGTTACATAGTTTTTGGTGGAACACACAACCATGAAAGCATTCAGTATCTATTACGCATCTGCAATTGCAGTTTTGTCGCTGTCGGTTGCCCAAGCTTTCACGGCGACATCTCTTCCCACTTGTCGGTCGAGCAAGTTGGTAAGCTATGGATATGTCCCCGCCGGTTTCACGCCAGAAGAGTACAAGAAATTCAAGGAAAATGAAGCCAAGCAAAAGGCCAAAAAGGATCTTGGCGGATTGGGACCAAGAGGGTTCAAATCTCGATCGTTCCAGAGTTTTCAGGAGGCTCTCGAACGAGGTGAAACCACCCACTTGATGCCCGTTTTCAACGCCAAGGAAAAAGTCAAGAAGGGTGAACTGAAGATTGAGGATATTCCGGTACGTGAATCCTTGGGATCCTTTTTTTAGACCAAAAAGACAATAATTTCAGCCTCATGACTCACCGTGGCCGGTCCTGTCATCTCATCCAAATCTTAGTACATGCAACGAGGGGGGTCGTGGGACAACTCGGACGTGAAGGGCGCCAAGAAAATGAAGTGGCTTCAATCGGACAAGGAATATGCCGACGGTGGATACAAGAAAGAACAAAGTGTCAGCATTTTCGGAAAGGGAGAGGGTCTCGACTGGACGGGAACTCGTGCCCGCTCACGTCCCCCAGAGAGTGCTCCTGGACTTGCTCCCAAATTCGCCAAGAACTACAAGGCACCGAATGTCAAGGACATGAAGAAAGGAGATTCCAACGAGGGCAAAAAGAAGAAACTTTTTGGTCTCTTTTAATGGAAGAACAACAACAACTTTTTTCTCTCCACTTATTAAGGTTTTTTTCGCGACTCCGATCTGCCAAAGGTTCAAACTTTTTGAGTGTTTTTTTGGCTGATGCACCATGTTTCTGGTTTTCATTCAGAGGTCGCTCATTTTACTACTGTTTTAGGTTAAGTGGTTGTTAAACATCTCCTTTCTGTACCGTCTATTTGCTCTTGAGAAGATGTATTCTGAACTGTCGTTTGAAGTTGTAGTTTGTACTGGTAGTAGATATTTGATTAACATGACTCCTTTTTAGCCAAGTGTTGTGTGCAGAAGCAAGAAACCTCCCTCCGATCGACATCAGTCTGCCAAGCACACATCTACCATCGAAATTGCCATGATTGCGAATACGCGGAGGCTTGTTTTCGTTTTTGGATATTTCTATCTTGTCATGCTGGAGGTATCTTGCTTCCTACAGTCGCAAATAATACGTCGGCATCTTGGAGCCACCGGTAGTACTCTGTCCCGTCGGCCCTTGCTTCGACTAGCATCCACTACTGCACAGCCATCGATTGTCATTGTCGGCTCTGGAGCGGTTGGTGGGTACTATGGAGCTAGACTGTGGGAAACTGGCAAGTACGACGTCAAGTTTTTCATGAGAGGGGAGCATTACGAGACTAGCAAATTGAATGGTTTGAATGTAACCTCTGTTCATGGTGATATCTTTATTCCTCCTGAAATGCTGCAAGCCTTTAACGAAACGAGTAAGATTGGCACAGTCGACTGGGTGATTGTAGCAATCAAGAGTACTGCTCTCAGTTCGATACCTGCACTCATATCACCACTTCTGGAACCTGGCCATACCCGTGTAATGGCAATCATGAATGGTTTAATCGAGGATGATCTCATACAACATTTGAAACAATATCACAACGAAAAGGACAATAATGACGAATACCTACGATGTTGTGGGGCCCTGTTCGGAGGTATGGCGCTGGTTTGTTCAAACCGACTCGGACCAGGACGTATTGACCATAGCTATGCTGGACTACTCAGCAGTGGTGTTGCGGCGCATTCACCCCAAACGACAATGGAGGAGCATAAGGATGCTTTTCAGAAACTTTGGGAGCCAGTCCAAATT
>SWEM01000780.1:0-12250 GCA_019593585.1 Nitzschia palea | reverse complement strand
GTCTGTCTGTTCCGCTGAGGATTGCCAAAAGATTGACAAAAATCAATCGTGGTCTTGCCGCGAACGGTGAGGCAGGCAGTGACCAACAGTACACAATACCACACGAGGGCAATCGTCCACGCATTGACGGCGACAACTTCCTCCGGTGAAACGTTGAAACATCCAACAGGTCCGGTTCCAGGTAATGGGATCCCACAATATCCCGCGAAAGCTTCACAAAAATAGAGATCAGTGACATTCTCATTGGGACCAGAATAGTTCTCGTACATGGCGCTAGGATCACAAAGGCATAGGCGCAAAAATTCCGGTACCTGGCTGTGAGAGTAGTTTCCTCGTGATGACTGGAGAATCGTAAAGTTGTAGGCAGAATCTACACGGTAGACAGTTCCACCATTATTTTCCTGTGCTCGTGTCTGTCTTCTCCATGGTAGAGCGGACGCGAAAGAGGAACTTTCGTAGGAAGAACCCTTGTATGCCCCTCCCAGATTGCGCGCCACACGACGCAGCCATCGCCCTCCCTCACCAGTGCCATGCGTATAGTTCGCATTCTCATGATCGGTACCATTGCCGGTGGAGTTGCCATCAGGATCTACAATCGTTTCTCCAGATCCAAAGGAAAGGTGACCATTTTCATCAACAGTCACCCGCATCGGTTGCCCCGTCGAACAAATTGTCGGGTACCATCGGTCATCATAGCAATCCACAACCATCGGTAGACGAAACGAAAGAGTCGTCGCAGCAAGCAGGATACAACTGCGGAGCGATGACATCCTGGGGCGTTGCTTGAATTTCATGTTTGTGAACGCACCTCTACCTGGTTTTATAGGCAAGTGTGGGAGATGTGAAGTGTGGGACGTTTTGCAACCCGGGATCCTGTTGTACAAATAGCCTCCTCATACTGATCGCAGCATTGAAGAGAGATGGGCTGAGCAGCATTTGGGGTTACGAAGCACCGTTCACAGGTTAGTTCACTGTACAAGGTAGACGTTCTCTTTACAACCTGGTACATGGGTATAATTGCCCCCCCGGTATCTTGTACCTGGTACACCCTTTGCGCGCGTGGGAACGCGGGGGTGACTACATTGGGTCCAGCCAATCGCAGAAGAGGAAGAACGAAGATTTATTGACTTGGAGTTCTTCGTTCTTCGTAGTTCGCATCATTTGCCCTTGGTCAGGGAATGTCAGTCCAAAGACAAAATCTGCCGGACCCGTGCTGCCGCGTGCTAGGCACGCGAGAAAATGGGAAAATCATCACTGGGACGCATCCGGATCAAATTGATGACCAATAGCAGGAAGGGTTGGAATATCTCTGCTGCTGTCCGCAGCGACTCGCAGCGCCAAGCTTTGTACGTTGGTAGTAACTAAAGTCCCGACTGGTGAGCTATATTCGAGTTCAATACCATCTGTTGACTCATCCCGATCCCTTTGATTTTGGACTCAATGGTATCCCAAAAGATTGAACCTAGGCGTTGGCGTTGTTGTTGATATTGGAAGTCGTGGCAATATCTTGAGGTCATGGGTCTGGTCGCCTTGTTGCCAAGATGGTATTGCGGAGTGGACATGCATTTTTGCGAGCACACCATGACTTGAGACAAGCTTTATGAAAAATTTGTTGGCACGCGAGATGGCCAACAATGTCGCCATCTTCCAAGGGTAAAAAACAAATCGTACAAGCGGGGTCTTCTTCGATGGAGTTGTCGTCTCCATGCTCTTCGGCAGTGCCATGATCTTCTTTGGAATAACATTTGGTTTTCATTTCATACGTTGGTGGGGGTAACCGTTGCTCCTGCCTTTGTCGATAACGGGCAATTTCCTGAGCCCTCAAGACCATCCTTGCATGTCCCAATAGGTTTCGTTCGAATTGATAATTCTGCGTGGCCCACACATTCCAGCGGGACGGCGGTTGAAACGTCGCATGCTGCGCCAAGATGCGATCGACATTTCGTCGGTTCAAAAGAGGATTGCCTAAGGATCGACAATAGTCAATCGCTGTCTTGCCGCGACTGGTTAGGCAGCAAAACATAACAATGCCTACATACCATAAGAGGACAAGTGCCCACACATTGACGGCGATCTCTTCCTGCATCGAAATGTCGAAACATCCGACGGGCCCGGTTCCTGGTAATGGGATCCCACAATAAGTCGCAGATGCTGGACACAGGCACAGATCAGGGACTGTCTCATTGGCACTGTAATAATTAGGAAAATAGTCGTTGGGGTGACAAAGGCATGGGCTCAAGGACTCGGGTGACTGACTATGAGAGTGATTTCGCTGCGATGAAGAGAATGGTCAAGTTGTAGGGAGAATCTATACCGCAGAATATACCATCATGAAGTGTGCTGTTGTTGTGTCTGTCTCATCCATGGTTGTGCAGTCGCGGAGGAGGCACCTGCTGTTGCCACAGCACTGTACGCCACCTTGAGATTGCGTGTCGAAGGACGCAGCCATCGTCCTCCTTCTCCATTGCCCTCCGTATGGTTCTCATTCTGATGAGGGGTCCTATTGCCAGTTGAGTTGCCCTCAGGATCTACAATCGAATCTCCAGATCCAAAGGAAAGATGGCCATATTTATCAACAGTCACATGCAACGGTTGCCCTGTCGAACAAGTTTTTGGGTACCAGATTTCACCATGACATTCCGATAGACCAAACGCAAGA
This sequence comes from Nitzschia palea, assembly GCA_019593585.1. Lineage (NCBI taxonomy): Eukaryota > Bacillariophyta > Bacillariophyceae > Bacillariales > Bacillariaceae > Nitzschia > Nitzschia palea. Next base: position 9,591 of record SWEM01000780.1, on the reverse strand, counting down.
GTCGTCATTGCAAGTAGCACACAGCGGCTGCGCAATGGCATTCTGGGACGTTGCATTCCATGTTTGTGACCGCACCACTACTTTGTAATAAAATACCAGTTACTGCGATAATCAACCAGTAGTGTGGGTGCAGATCGAAACCATGGGAAGTTTATTTTCGCAATCATCATATGGTAGAGTACAAGGACGTGAACGTTCGTAACACAGTTCTAAAACGAAAGTGTGACGATGTGCGATGTGCGATGATCTTATATTTATCGTACGAGGTACATCGGCGATGTACGATGTGTGACTCGTCATTGGCGGTTGTTACGTGGCACCGGATTCGCACGACCCCTTTTTACAGGACCCGTGGGGCGGTCCCAGAAGGCAGGTACCAGGTACACGCACATTGTGTACTTGCCGCGAACAAGCTATTTACCTGGTATTACAGTAGTATAAAACAAACGGTAGCAAGTAGGAGCTGGAATTCATTCGCAATGGAATGAATTCACAATGGATTAAAGGGTAATGGACATGGTGGATATTGCCTTTTCTTATACTCCTAGGTATGTGGCTTTGATTGGTACTTTCCAGTTACTCGCTTGATCGCAGTAGAAGTACACGGAAGTACTAACAATAGGCACACATATACTATATCTTGGTCGGGGGTGTGTCGCCTTTGGATGACTTCATTGCCAGTCCAAAGGCATCCATCAACACTGAAACCACTGCTGACGTGTGTAAGGTTTCAAGAGAGTTACATTGCTGCTCACTGGACTTGATGATGCGTTGTGGTATGTGGCCCTGACAAAGAACCAATCCATTGTCAAGTAGTACCTATTAGCAAGGTTGCAGTGTCCCGCAAGATCACAGCAAGTCAAGCGGTTGACTGATTGACCCAACTCCAAAATAGCAAGAAAGGGCTCGTGGTCGACAGAACCATGGAAACACACATGCTACCATCATTGGAAGGAACATGACCAATTCTTATTCGGAGGAATGGACGAGGAATGATTCCCCACCACCAGTGTCGGGATGAAAGACCACGGCGTCCGCGATTCTTTTGCGCTTCCTACAAAGTTCAGTCGAAACAGTGCTGTATCAGCTTGGGCCGTTAGCAGAATAGGGCATGAAAAGTAGCATATTCCACCAGTGCACACCGCCCTGAAAAATGGCTGTCGTCACAAAGCCGCGGCAAACAAGGCACTGCGGTAGTTCCCAACAGTTTGACTACGTTGGAGTCCAATTTCTCTAATAACTCATCATGCCCAAACTGGATCCAATGGTTTCACCATGGAGCGAACAATTGCTATGCGTTCGTGCTGTTGTTGCTATTGGTAGTAGTGGCAACATCTTGGGGTTGTGGGTCTGGACGCCTAGTAGCCAAGATGGTATTGCACAGTGGACATGCATTTTTGCGTGTACACCATGCCTTGAGACAATCTTTATGAAAACTGTGCTGGCATATTAAATCTCCAACAATGTCACCATCTTCCAAGGGTAAAAAACAAATTGTACATGTGGCTTCATGGATGGAATCGTCGTCACCATGATCTTCGGCTGCGGTGCAATGATTTTCTTTGGAATAGCGTTTGGTTTTCATTACATAAGTCCGTGGGAGGGAATCTTGTTCCTGCCGTCGCCGATCGTTATTATTGGCAATATTATTATTCTGGGTCATCATAACATGTCTTGTTTCTGCCATTAGTCTTTGTTCGAATCGATAATTCTGATTGGCCCACATATTCCACTGGGGAGGTGCTTGCAACGACGCATCTTGTGCCAAGATCCGATCGACAGTCCGTCTGTTCCGCTGAGGATTGCAGAAGGATCGACAAAAATCAATCGTGGTTTTGCCGTGAATGGTGATGCAGCCAGTGATCAACAAGACACAAAACCACAAGAGGGCAATCGTCCATACATTGACGGCGACAACTTCCACCTGTGAAACGTTGAAACATGCGACAGGCCCTGTTCCAGGTAATGGGATCCCACAATATTTCGCAAACACTTCACAAAAGTAAAGATCCGTGACATTCTCATTGGGACCGAAATAGTTCTTGTAGATGGCGCTGGGGTCACAAAGGCATGGGCGCAAAAATTCTGGTATCTCGCTGTGAGAGTAGTTTCCTCGTGATGACTGTAGAATGGTAAAGTTGTAGGCAGAATCCAGACCATAGAATAGTCCACCATTATCTTGCTGTTGTTGGGTCTGTCTCCTCCATGGTACAGCGGCCGCGAAAGAGGAACTGTCGTAGGAAGAAGCCTTGTATGCCACTTCCAGATTAGGGGCCGAACGACGCAACCATCGCCCTCCATGACCATTGCCTTGCGTATAGTTGTCATTCTGATGACGATCATTGCTATTGGTAGTGGAGTTGCCTTTAGGTTCTACAATCAAAGAGTCTCCAGATCCAAACGTAAGATGGCCACTTTTATCCACAGTCACTCGCACCTGGTGCCCCGTCGAACAAATTGTCGGGTACAATCGATCACTATAGCATTCCACAACCATCGATAGACGACATAAAAGAGTCGTCGCAGCAATTAGTAGACAGCTGCGGCGCAATGGCATTGTGGGACGTGAATTTCAAGTTTGTGACCACACCTTTACCTGGTATATGTACTTCGTAAAACAATGCAGTGTGGGAGATGTGAAGTGTGGAGGTTTTGTATCATGTTATTACAGGGAGCTGTTTTTATATATGCTTTCTAGGAAGCATTTTACAGTTACGTGGCAGCGTTCACCGGGGTAGAAGCTCTCTTTGTTCCATACTCGGGACGATTATGTACCAGTAGACTTCCGGTATCTTATACCTGGTCCAACCGCTACCTGGTACAAACGTTATTATAGTACCTGGTACGCATTAGTAGTGAACGACGTTCTTCTAACTACCGGTACAGCTTGCCAGTCCTCGCGGAAGACATGGGCATCATCATTGGCGCCCTTGGTCACACTTCAGGGAAAATCGGTCTTGGATGAATATGTTGCCAGTCCAAAGGCAACCTTCAAAGTCGCACCCACACTGCTGCCTTGGACAAGATAGTTTCATTGCTCATTGTGCTCGAGGCGTTGTGATTAAATTGAAGCGACAAACAAAGTCATGATAAATTTCTATGTAACTGCTATCGTCCATCCAGCAACAGGAAATATTTGTTTGACCCATCTCTCCAAAATTGCAAAGCAAGGGGTCGTGGGTCGACGCAATCATCACAACACACAGATGGGACCGTTGCTAGGGACATAATCACTCATTCCAATTGGACGACGACGAATCATTTCCTCCGGGTCTGGATGCAAGGCGGTATCTTCGATGCTCCAAGCAACTCACAAGGTTTGATTCATGTTCCAGTCTCCAATGTGATGATCAGCAGAGACTTTGCTTGTCGGAACTAATCTTCCGCATACCACAACAAAAATCGAGGCTCGCATGCTAGTAGAAGCATGCGAGAAAATCACACTTGGGACGAATTCAGATCAAAGCGATAACCGATAGCAGAATCGGTCAGCATATCTCTACCATAGAATATTCCAACAGTGCGGCGGCGCCGAGCCAAACCACTGTCCAAGGCAGCGGCTCGCAGCGCTAAACCTTGTAGTACCGGGAGCCCCCGCGCTGGTGCAGGTTCGTTCGAGTTCAATACCAACGATTGACCCGTACCGACCCGCTGTGAAACTAGATCCAAGGGTATTCCCAAAAGAATGAACCAGTACTAGGCGTTCGTGTTGTTGTGGCTATTGGAAGTAGTGGCAACATCTTGGGGTTGTGGGTCTGGACGCCTAGTGGCCAAGATGGTATTGCAGAGTGGACATGCATTTTTGCGTGTACACCATGACTTGAGACATTCTTTATGAAAAATGTGTTGGCATGTTAAATCTCCCACGATGTCACCATCTTCCAATGGTAAAATACAAATCGTGCATGTTGGTTCTTGAATGGAATTGTCGTCTCCGTGATCTTCGGCGGTGAGACAATCTTCTTTTGCATATAGTTTGGTTTTCATTTCGTAAGAAACTGGGGGTAACCCTTGTTCTTGCCGTTGCTGATCGCGGGCAGTATCCTGGGTCCTCAAAAGATACCTTGTTTCTGCCAAAAGACGTCGTTCGAATTGATAATTCTGATAGGCCCACGCATTCCAGTGGGAAGGTGGTTGCAACGATGCAGTTTGCGCCAAGATTCGATCAACATTCTGCCTGTTCAGCTGAGGATTGGATAAGGATCGACAATAGTCGATCGATGTCTTTCCGCGACTGGTTAGGCAGCAGAGCAGCACAATGCCAACATACCCCAGGAGGACAACCGCCCAAGCATTGACGGCAATCTCTTCCTGCACCGAAGCGTTGAAACAATCGATAGGTCCGTATCCTGGTAATGGAATCCCACAATAACCCGTTGATACTGGACAGAGGTAGAGATCAGGGACTGTCTCATTGGGACCGTAATAGTTAAGGAAAAAGTCGTTGGGGTGACAACGGCATGCGCGCAAAAAGTCGGGTGGCTGACTATGAGAGAAGTTTCGTTCCGATGAAGACAGAATGGTCAAGTTGTAGGGAGACTCTATACCGTTGAATATTGCACCATTATTTTGCTGTTGTTGTTGCGTCTGTCTCATCCATGGTAGTGCAGTCGCGGAGGAGGCACCTGCACTGTACGCCACCTTGAGATTGCGCGTCGAACGACGCAGCCATCGTCCTCCATCATTCCAGCCCTCTGTATAGTTCCCATTCTCATGATCGTTCATATCGCCGGTGGAGTTGCCTTCAGAATCTACAATCGAGAGATGGCCATTTTCATCAAAAGTCACACGCTTCTGTTGCCCCGTTGAACAAATTTTGGGGTACCAATTGTCACCATGACATTCCGGTAGACAAAACGAAAGAGTCGTCAGTGCAAAAAGCATACAGCTGCGGAATTGCATTCTGGTACGTTGAATTTTCTTCTTCGTTTGAGACCGCACTTCTACTTTTTAATAAAATACCACAGTGTGAACCAGTAGAGTGGGTGAGATCGAAGCATGGGAAGTTTCGGAAGCATATATTTTGTGAATCTGGTAGTGAAGCAGCGAAATGTGTGACATCGGTAGAAAACGGAGCCAGGTCATTACGGTAACTTGGCACCGGAATCATGTGGCAGTTCCCAGGTACCGTACCGAGTAAAAGCAATAGACAATAAATTAATTCTTCTTACTAGGTGGCTTTGATTGGTAGTTTCTAGTAAGTCGCTTGATCGGAGTATTACTACCGGTAGCAAGCATACATGTCTCATATCGTTTGCCCTTGGTCAGGGGTGTAGGGCTTTTGGGTGGATATATTGCCAGTCCAAGGGCAAAGGCAACACTGAACCCATTGCTCACTGGGCTCGATGCGTTACGTATGGCGCCGACACGCCGATCCCTTGTCAATTATCATATGTAGGTTTGAGCGTTCAGTCCAAGCCCACAAGTGGGTCGGTCGTTGATTGACCAAACTCCAAATCGCAAGGAAGGGCTCGTGGTCGACAGAACCATGGCAATACAAATGGGACCATTGGAGGGAACAAGACCCCTTAAATTGCGCTGCCTACACATAGTTCAGTTCATGCAGGGTTGCTCAAAGCTTTGACCGCTTACACAGAAAAAAGGGCACGGCATGCATGTCGCCACTGTAGCTTATCATAGTCCACATGTGCACCGCCCAAAGAAACGGCAGTCACGCCAGGCCAAGGAAAAATTAGCCCACAAAGCTTTGCGGTAGTTTCCAATAGTTCAACGATATTCGAGTCCAATAATATCACCTAGTAACGCATCCGACCCGTTGTGTGACACTGGATCCAAAGAGTATCCCCATGGAGCGAACAATTGCTAGGCGTTGGTGGTAGTGATGTTGACGCTATTGGAAATAATTGCAGACTCTTGGGGTTGTGGGTCGGGTCGTCTTTTGGCCAAGATGATATTGCAGAGTGGGCATGCGTTTTTGCGTGTACACCATACCTTGAGACAAGCTTTATGAAAAATGTGTTGGCACGCGAGATCGCCAACAATGTCGCCATCTTCAAAGGGTAAAAAACAAATTGTACACGCGGGTTCTTCTTCGACGGAGTCGTCGTCGGCATGATCCTCTGCCGTGCATTGAGCTTCTTTGGAATATCGTTTGGTTTTCATTTCATATAATGGTGGGGGTAACCCTTGTTCCTGCCTTTGCCGATCGCGGGCAATATCCTGGGACCTCAAGACCATTCCTGTTTCTGCCAATAGGTTTTGTTCGAATCGATAATTCTGCCAAGCCCACACATTCCATTGGGAAGGTGGCTGAAACGATGCACTTTGCGCCATGATGCGCTCGACATTCTGTCTGTTCAGCTGAGGATTGTGAAAGGATCGACAAAAGTCAACCATGCTCTTGCCCTTTGCGGTAATGCAGCACATCATAAACATGGCCACATACAACAAAAGGGCAGTACCCCACGCTTTGACGGCGACAACTTCTTGGACTGAAACGCTGAAGCATACGACAGGCCCGGTTCCTGGTAATGGGATCCCACAATACCTCGCGGACCCTTCACAAAGGTAGAGATCAGGAACTGTCTCATTGGGAGCGTAATAATTAGGAAAGTAGTCGGTGGGGTGACAATGGCAGGGGCGCAAAAACTCTGGTACCTGGCTGTGAGAAGAGTTTCCTTGCCATGAGGGGAGAATGGTCATATTGTAGGGAGAATCTATACCGTAGAATACTCCATCATGAATTTGCTGTTGTTGGGTCTGCCTCCTCCATGGTACAGCGGCCACAGAGGATGCACCTGCACGGTTTGCCACTTTGAGATTGCGCGTCGAACGAAGCAGCCAGCGTCCTCCATCGCTCCAGCCCTCATGACCGTTCGTGCTGTCGGTGGAGTTGCCTTTGGAATCTACAATCGAATCGCCATATACAAAGGAAAGGCGGCCATGTTCATCAACAGTCACACGCTGCTGGTCCCCTGTCGAGCAAAAAGTTGAGTACCAACTGTCACCATAGCATTCCACTACCACCAGTGGACGAAATGAAAGAATCGTCAGAGCAACAAGCACACAGCTGTGCCGAGATGGCATTTTGGGGCGTTGCATTCTATGGTTGTGACCGCACACTACTGTCAACAAAATACTGAATACCGGTAAAGCAGGTAATGATGTGGCAGTGGTTCTTGTACCATGTACCTGGTACCATCTACATGTACCGGTAGTGTGAAATGATGCGAACTGTGCGACGCTTCTCTGCCATTTGTACTATCACTACCCAAGGTTCTACCTTGTGTACCAGGGACCACGAACGTTTAACATGTCGCGACAGGTGACATGATTTGAATCTCAACTGGTCATTTAACTGTTGGAAACAGTTGTGGGAGGAGAGAGATAAGCCCTGCCAGGTCATTATTATGACCTTAGGAATCCTTTCTAGCCGTGTCCAAAAAAACAAGACTGCTACTAACAACGCAGCTTTCCATTTTTGCAATATGATACTCATGATTGATGCAAAGCACAATGAACAAGGTTGATTTTTGAGTTTTTCTAACTAGCAATAGCAACAACATTTCTTATTTTAGAGTGGCTGGCTAGAGCCACAGATGGGTTCTTTTGTGGAGGCGGGGACATTACAATTCATGCGTAGTAATCATGGACAAGGATTGATTCCCCAGTGTGGATCCAGGACGGTGTCGGCGACTCGCACACAAAGTTCAATCCATGCTCCTGTTTTCACATACTATTTCAAATGTCCGACTTTTGCTTGTCGTACCTGATCGTCCGAATGCAACATGAATTGCGCATTGCATGTTGTTAGAGAAGCACGCGAGAAAATCACCGATGGGACGATTCAAGAATTGACCAATAGCAGAATAGTTCATGTACCATGTTCCGACAGTGCGGCACTGAGAGAAACCAGAAACCACTGTCAACCCTGTCAACAAGGTTGGGGCTCGCAAAGCTAAACTTGGCGGCAGCAGAAGTTCCCATTGGTTGTTCAGCTACATTCGAGTTCAATACCGCCTATTGACTCATCACAAACCACTGTCAAGGTGGATCCAGTAGTATACCAATAGAAAGGATCTGTGCTAGGCGTTGGTGTCGTTGGGACCATTGGAGGTAGTTGCAACATTTTGCGCGGATGGTCCGGTCGCCTTGTTGCCAAGATTGTATGACAGAGCGGACAGGCATTTTTGCGCGTACTTGTACACCATGACTTGAGTCACGCTTTAGGAAAGATGTGTTGGCACGCGAGATCGCCAACAATGTCGCCATCTTCAAAGGGTAAAAAGCAACTTGTACACGCGGGTTCATGGATGGAATCGTCGTCTGCATGATCTTCGACGATGCAATGATCTTCTTATTTTAAACATCGTTTGGTTTTCATTTCGTAAGAAACTGGGGGTAACCCTTGTTCCTGCTGTTGCCGATCACGGGCCGCCAACTTCCTGGAACTCAAGACCATCCTTGTACCCATCAATAACCTTGGTTCGAAATGATAATTCTGATAGGCCCGCATATATTCCACTGAGACGTTGGTTGCGACGTTGCATTTTGTGCCAACATTCAAAATGTATTCAACACTCAGTAAAGCTTTCCGTACCTCACGGTGGGGATGTTCATGACTTTTTTTCTGTCGCTTCTGCCCTGACATTGCATTACTCTCCCTTGGAAAAAAAATTTATTCACCACAGTTATCGCAACGTCATTCACCGTCAATCATCATCCTTGCGATCGTTGTTACCAACCATCAATCATCGTCATCCTTACTGCCATTTGTAAAGTTGTCATCTTTGCCAGCAGTCAATAATCCCTTGTTGGCAGGGATTCATCCTTTACATTGCCCTAGCGCCTCTAATATCCAAAGATATTTTGTTTATCATCGTTTTTCAACCGCCAATCATTGTTATCGATCGTTTTCAAGAGTAGAGTTAATCTTTGGGGGCAGCATTCACAGTGAGATCACAATCTCAAGTGGACCCCTTCATCATCAATGAAAAAGAGAGTGGGACAAGGCGAACAAAACGGAGACGACGTGGTGGGCATGGCTCAGCAATGTTCACTTGCACGTTCCAGGTGTGAATGGCTGTGTCGCTCCCCATCAAAAGCAGAACGTGCTTTTGGAATCATCACGTGTCGTACCAGGACGGCGTGAGGTATGAGGTATGAGTCATGCAGCCGACTCACAGCCACTGGCAGATGATGTGTAGGAGCCTGCTAAAATACTATCTGATGTAAAGTTTTCAAATTTTCAACATATTATTCTGTAACAATTCAACACGATTTTCTACTATATTTTTTACCCAAAAACTAGAAGTTCACAGTCAACCACGGATGGTGAGACATCAGGAAAATCGGACATTGGAAGACAACATTCGCCGCTGTGTGCCATGCAATTATTCCTTTGGATCATTTTTTTCCGCAACGTCCAACAGAAATCGATAAAAATGACAGCCTCCAATCTTTCATCAGTCATCACTCCAAAGCCACCACCAACCATTGCCGATTATGGACCCAACGCTATTGAAGTCAAGGGCTTGACGTTTGGCTACAACAGCAGTGGCAGCTCCATCGTTACTAGAGACGACAAACCTGTCCTTCATAATCTTAATTTGACGCTAACCACAGGATCAA